>JADGKA010000285.1:0-26737 GCA_027604605.1 Borealophlyctis nickersoniae
GGATGGGAGATTGATAGTGAAGCGGAGGTGGATGAAGGGCAGGAGGCTAGCGATGGTAAGAATGGGTGTATGTTTTTTTGTGGATTCATCGGACCGTGATTTAATGTGGTTTTGTAACAGCCGATTCGTGGGAGGATGTCGAGTCGGGAGAGGAATTGGCTGAGGAAGAGGAAGGTGGAGAGGAGGCGAGTGATGATGAGGAGGATGCGGAGGACGATGAAAAGGAGGAGGACGAGGAGGAGGACGAGGAGGAAGGGAAGGAGGGTGAATCCACGGAGGGTGCCGCGGAGGGTGAACCCTCACCGCCCAAAAAGAAGAAGCTTGGGCTTGCCGCAGAGAAGGTATGGGTTCCTTCCTGTTTTCGTGAAATCTACAGCCACGACCGTTTCCAACTCGTAACCCTCCCCGTAGATTTTCACCGACGAAGACTTCCAAAAAATCAAGGAACTCCGCCAAGAGCGTGAAGCCCAACGAATGGCGGGCATCAAGGTATCCAACAGAGCGCTGGCCGAAGCAGATGATTCCGATGACGAAGATGCGGGTGGAAGCGAGTTTGTCGACGTGTCGCGGATTACGGCGGGGATTAGACGCAAAAATGATTACGAAGCGCGGATGGAGGCTATTAAGGTAAACGAACTTGGTGTGGTTGTCTTGACGCAAGGTTTGGAAGGAATGCTGAAACGAGCGACTTGATATTTGCAGTCTGGTCGCGAAGGCCGCAAGTATGGGTCCAGGAAGGGCGCTGAGGAACGCGGCAGTCTTACCAATAAGGTCAAGGCGAAACAAAACAAGGCGTTTATGATGGTTGTTCATAAGCGGAGTGTGCAAGGCAAAAGTAAGAGGTCGTTGAGAGATAAGCAGGTGAGGTTTCGCGAAGGGTTTTTGTTTTAGTCGAAGAAGTTGACGCTGGTTTCCTGGTAATCAGAAAGCATTGCGGGCGCACGTCAAGAAACAGAAGAAACATTAAATGCAAATATAATGTATTTAAGAATAGATTATAGTTTTCAACTTTCACTCATTCCGTGAGCTGCGAGAGTCGCACACCCACCACGCGCTCATGCGGACACAGCCAAATGTCCCCCGATGCAGCTTCAGGAAGCGAGGCCACCTGAAAAAAGCGTTCCGCCGCTTTTTTTGTCTCTTCCGACGAATTCAAAGATGCACATCGTTTATCTGCGAGCTGTTTTGCCTGCTCTCGGAAAAATTGGACCACTTTTTGCGGTCGTGATCGCGCCAATGCTTTTTTTGGCGAGTCTGAGGGCGACGGTTGTTTTGTAGACCGTGCATCCTGAGTTTTCAAACTTCGGACCAGGTGCCGGAAATCGTCCACTTCGTAGCCCGGGATTAAGGTCGCGATGTCGGTTAATTCTGCTGTTGCGGTCTCTGTTGACGGCTCTGATGGGAAGAATGAGTTTCAAACAAAGCATGATTAGTTTTCTTTGTTCGTTGAAGCATTTACCGTAACGAATGTACACTCTAAATCCATTGGAGATAATGCGTTCGTCTTGCACTTCAAGTCGTTGATATCCGTCGACGATCGTCGGCGAGGACGTGGCTAGTGCGGTTCCCGTCAGAGGCAGCCCCAAGGGAAGATATCACACGCTACTAATTACCTTGCCGTGCCAGCTGCACGAGCCAGTCCATCAGGTCGGGACCTCTCAATGCTGAAGCCGTGATGAACTTTGGCATTGGAAGCGCGGAAAGCGGGAGCTTATAGGTTTGCATTAGCACTTGGAATAGAGCCACTTCGTGCATCCTGTTTGTGAACAGACCGTAAAAAGTCAAGATTAAGTTTCTCAGAGAATGCAATGGACAAAAGACATCACCTCGCCAAATTCATCAAAAGTATGTCTGGACCCACTTTTACCGCCCAAACACACCGAGAAGTGTCGTGTTTCTCTCTTCCCGCGGATTTTCCGAGTCCTTCCTCCTCTCCTGCCTTCACTACCCCAATGACATCAACAGTTTTTCTCCCCGGGACGTCGCCGCCTCCCGATATTTTGGCCCCATCATTTTCCAGTTTCTCTCCCGTCCGCTTCCAGAACGTCGGGAACTTTTTACGGATGGTGTTCACATTCACATCCACCGTCACCTCCTCGTCCATCTGCGCAAGTAGGGCTTTCGGTATGCGCTCAGGTTGCATTTTTAGTTTCTTTGGTGGCGATTCCGTTGCGTGGGTCGAGTCATCGGAAGAACGAGTCTTCTGTGAGCGGGTGAGAAAATCTGAGAGAGTGGGTTGGGCGTTTGATGTTGAGATGGGTGATATTTTGCGTTTCATGCCAGTAACGATTAGCCTGGCTCCAGATACGGTGTTGGGTCTTGACTTTGTGGAGGGCCATATCGGAACGGCGGCATCCTCTTCGTCGACATCGATAACGCGGTCATGTTGAGGAACGAATTCGGACTCTTCTTCTGCCGTTGTTCTCATTGCTTGTGAGACGTATCCACACTTGGGAGCGTGCGTTGTTGAATCTTTGGTCATCCTCATGTCATACGCTTCTCGGTTCTCGGCGTTCAATTCCCCTCGAGGAGATACTGCACTGACACCACTGACTGCACCAAGGTCCTTGGGTCGCTCTCGGCCGTCCGACCCCTTCCGAGGAGAAATAATAAACTCCCGAACGTCACTGGCTCCGCCAACATCATGTGGTCGACCTTGACCAATCGCATCCCAAATATTTCGCCCGGAACTCCATTTGGCCCGGTCGATGACAACATCTTTGTTCAACACGGACTCAAGGACCCTCGACTCGGGCCGGTCAGTAACAGCTGCCTCGTGGTAATCTTCTCCTTCCGGCAGGCGGGAATCGGTGTCCTCTCGGGAGAGCGCATTGTGGGCGATATCTGCATTACACCCGCGAACGACCGTTACAGGTGTGAGTTGCCCGTTGACCAGACCCAAAACGGCGCTGGAGCGTGTGGGACTCATTGACAAAGCTTCCGGCAGAAGTTCGGCTTCGGGAGGCTTCATTGGAATATCTTCTGTTCCGGTCTCTTCTATTTGGGTTTCTTCCTCTGGTATTTTGGAAGCAGGCGGGGGATACGCCTTGTCGAGCAGCGTTTCGACGCTGTTTTGAGTGAAAATACAGCATCAGTTTTGCCCGACACTTGCATAAGCAATGAATACCCACACTTCGAGGAGGCGTTCAGGGTGGTGAATTAACACGGTAGTCTTGTCTGGCTCTACATTGACTGCCAAACGAAAGTGACGTCAGGCTCAACAACCATCTGCGAAGCTTGCTCGACGCTTACAGTCGGTGGTAGATGGTGGCATGATTATATGCAGCCACAAAAAGGGGTACTTTTTCGCAGTTTCAATAACTCGGAGCTGTTTTAAGCACCGTTCGCGAACGGCAGACAGGAGTCTCTTGATGGTTTGATCGGATGATAGAGAAACTGGTCGGTGGTTAACGTAAACAAACTCACGGTCGGGCACAGAACGAATCACTGCAGCAGCATCTTTTTATACGCCCTGATGAGTGAGTAATAGATGACAGCGGTCATCAGTAAAAATTGCGCACCTGCTGTTGAGAGAGGAAGAATGCCTTCCACTCGGATCAGACCGTTCAGGACCTCTGCATCGACGTCCTCGTCAAGATCAGGGTGCTCGCGGCGGATGGGTAGTTCAGCATCAAACTGACTCAATTGGACCCGCATGGTGGAGCCATAGATTTGCTGAATAGCAGCGATCGGGTCTCCCACTGAGATTTTAATGATATCAGCGGCCCCTTTCTTCCCACGCGCCCCCGAGCCCTCGTTTTCAAATTTCAAGGACACGCGAATCTCTGGGTGGACGAGTGCGTAACTTGTCACCAGATCCGAAACTTTTCTGCATGTAGCTGCCGTGTTTTTGGCTGCATTCTTTAAATGGGTGCTCATGAGGTTCATATCCATGCACAACGCGCTCTGCCAACCATACCTGCCGTCTGACCGGAGTGTTATAGAAAAGCTTAATGAGTGTCACGCATGTACCCTTCGGCATAGCGGCGTTCTTCTGACTGATGCGCGGACTTTGTCAACCCAGAAACTTCCTTCGGTTCGGTTCACGATAGGGTTCATACTTCACTGTCGCTCCAGTCCTATCCAACTCATAGACCCTTCCGGACGTTTCATCAGCGGTTCTCGTGGCTATCGTCATTCCTCCGCTCACTGATGCTAAACTGTTGAGAGCTGTCCCAATGATCAATCATGACGGCAAATACGTGAGACGCCGTCGCAGTTCCAGAAACTACCTTCTCCTGTATAATTAGTTAGCATAGGGTGATTGCTGTGAATCAGCTTTCGAATAAAAACGAGGTTACCCCTAAAGCCATAAGTTGTAACATGTTGTAGGGCCTCATATGCAGAAATCTTCGAAGTGGTATATCGTTTCCCCATATGCGCGGCGTCAGCCGCGGGGATGCCGGAACCATCGTCCTTCACGACCAATTGTGTTAGCCCTCCGCCTTTTATGCGTATTTCAATGCTCGTGCAGTTGGCATCTATTGCATTCCTAAGTATGGACGCTGTTGTTTTAGAGTGGGAACATTGCAACAGACCGTTTTTGCCGTCCAACCTACTACGTACGTACTCGATGAGCTCCTTCACCGCGGACTCTATTGTAACCACCACCTGAGCGCTCGCTAGCCTGCGCCGGGTATCGCCGGGTAACTGCTTTATACTCATACTTGCGTTCAGATCGGGGCGATGAATTGGAAAATTGAGGGCATGTTGAAGTACTGACAGTAACGCGTGGCGCAGCAATATACCAGCCACAACGCCCCTCCCGCGCTCTACAGTGTTCCAACCTGCTCTAAGTAACTTACCTCAGTACGTCCTGCCCGTCGGAGACTGTGACTTACGCGAACGGACCACGACAAGCAAGTTATGGCAAACCCAAAGCCCGGCGGGAGGGGCGCTACGGACCCCATCACAGCGGTGGCCCAAGCGGCCTTGGCTGCCCAAGCAGAGCTGGAGCCGCTGGAAAATGCAAAAGTCGAAGCAGAAATCCCCGACGAATTGAAGGAACAGCCTCCTCCCGAGATGTTGTTTGCCTTGGACCGACGCATGGATGAGGTACAGTTTATAGTAGCATTATCGCCAAGACACAGTCTGATAGAGATGCATAGAGTAACGCGTTGTTCTCAACAGCTCTTATCGGATATCCGCCTCCTGCAAGAATCTCGGGGAAAAGACTTCCAAAATACTATTGGCCGGAAGGATCGTGTTCCGGCGCTGCCTGACGTCAGGTGCATACCTCATTCTCTTTGAATTACAATGCCGAGGATTCCATTTGACTTCGCGAAACTTATGCCCTTCGAAACAGTGTGTATGAAAAATACAAACAAATCCGCACACGCCAACTGGAACGAGTGACAGCTGTAGAGTTGCCTCAGAGGACTAAAACTGCGTCCAAGTTGGTGGCAGAAGAGGTAAGTGGGACTTAGCTCACTCTGCATTCATCTTTTGTATCTTATTTCGAAGATGATGCTAACTTCAATTATGCTTTCATGGAAACAAAAGTTGGAAACGCACTGGAACGTCGATGCGGACCTGCAACCAGAAAATCTGTTCAATATCTTGCTCGGATTCTTCAAACTGAAAGCGTCCAAAATGATAGAACAGAACTCTCTTCTTTTGTCACGTTGGACCAGGTTCTGTAGGACGTCGTACGATGTGACAAGATTTCACCCGATCTTTGCGCGGGCCCAAACGCATCTTCAGAGCGAGTATACAGATGCAGTCGATAGATTTGAGAGGCTTGCGGAAGCGTACGAAAATAAAGAGAAGGTTGCTAGGGAGATGGAGGTAGAGTATTGCTGGGTACTGTCACCATGCGTACAATGGATCATTGATCATTGACATTGCCCCCCTAGGCAAAAGCCGAAGCTGACCGCATTGAGCAAGAGAAAAGGGGTCTGTTACCGGGTGGACGGCCAAAAGGGTCCGCTGGTAAAAACAAACAACCCACTACTGCAAAACCACCCAATCCGCCCAGCGGCAAAACCGAGAAGCCAAAGGTCGAAGATACCGCTCCACCTCCCTCTGGTGCATCTGCGACGGGTGGAAACGGAGTTGCCCCAACGGAGAAGCCGCGCGAAGATGATTTGGGTGAAGATGTGTTCGCGTCGGATCCAGTATTTGAAGTGGGCGACCTTGTTGTGTTTCTGCGATGGATGATATGCGAGAGTGCCGCTGGGAGAGACTTGGAAGTATATCTGAGAAGAGTTAAGGTAACTTTGGGTACTCACCAAGTATACTGCCGTTCTTGTTTGGCCGCGAGCGCAGTTCCCGTTCTGACTGGTTTTAATATTTGGGTGGATTGCACATCAGACGTTGATTCACACCGACCGACTCCAGCTCCTGAAAGACTATAGATTCATTGTAAACCTCACACCAGCTATGGGCACATTGGACAGCATGAGTCTATTAGACGGTATAAACAAGTGCGTGCTCGCCGCTATTATGCCATCCACCTCATCTACCCTCATACTAACCCTTCAAAAATAAAGTTTCATCACCCACCCACCAGCCCGCATTCCCCGCCCCGAGGATTTCCTCACAGAGTTTGACCTGTTGGTGACACACCACTCGATCACATGCCCCATCACGCAAGAAGATGGGCGACCGTTCGGGTATGAAGTTGATGGCCGGTTCGTGGGGACGTTTGAGGAGCAGTGTGCGGAAGCCGTTGGTGGGCCGTATGAGAGTCTTGGGGAAGAAGGTGGGACTCCTGGGAGTGGGACCGGCGCGGGAAATGCGCAAGGGGGGCCGGGGACCGGGAAGGAAGGGGAGAAAGCATCGTTGGCGGCTATTGCGGGCGTGTTTAGCAAGCCGGGGTTCAAATGTGAGTTGGCCGGTTTGGTTAGTGCCTCTCGCATGAAAGCATTGGGTGTGATATAACGGAATTGTTGCAGCACCCAAAGCTCCTCGGCTCCGCCATGCCGACTGGATTCACGATGTGCGGATATACCCCCGTTACGAAGAATGGCAGGAAGCGCAGATCGATGCTCTTGCAACGGTACGGGTACCTTTTCACTCTGTTTTATTCACGAAGTATCTTCCTCATGCATGATATATAGCGTAAAGAAATAGATTTTGAGCTCAATTGTGAGCACGACCTCATCCTTTCGTCAGACATCGACCAAGTCACGTCCCGCCTTCGCGAAACTGCGCGGAGACTTTACGAAGCTGCATCCCCAACCCCATCCTCATCTCGTCCGGGGAGCGCACGAATGCAATCGGCATCCGACCGAAAACGTCCGTCAACAGCAGGAGGAGGTGCCAATACCTCGACAGATTCCACCGGCTCACCTGGCGGTCCATCAACGTCCGCATCCGGTGGGCCAACCACGGGTGGGCCCAGAATCACCGGCCCTAGCGTACTGCCCCCCGACGACGACCCACTGCGGCTACTGAAACCTTTCGACCTGGGAATGCAAATCCCAAACGGGCGGATAAGAATCGGCGAACTCACGGTTCTGGAAGGGAAGAAACAGCAATTTGGGTTGACGCTGAGGAATAACGCAGAGTTGTTGAAGGTTGAGCAGGAGTTGTTGAGGGAGGATCCTGGGCGGATTCTTGGGCCTCATCCGAAAGAAGTAAGCGGAACGCATTGTGTTTTCAAAGGTTTGCCCATGCGTCAGGAAGCTAACATCATACCCATGTACCTTTTTAGCCAACGATAGCCACACTGTTCGCTGAACACGAGATATACGCATTCCTACAGCTCCGCCATATTCGTCTGCGGGAACTGCGCGCAAAATTGTTGCGGCAACTAAACTTTTTCCGTTCCGTCGAGAAAAGGATTACGCTGGATGTGCGTTTACCTGAATCTTCGTATTCCTTCCCGTCTCTGTTTTTGGCATAGGCTCATTTTCTATTTTGTCGGTTGACAGAGTCGGGCGACAAAGAAACGCACAGAGATAAAGTTGACGGATGTGGGTGGATTTGCATTTCATTGAACGCTGGGGACACATTTACTGATTGTGTAGTTTCTAGGCCGCTAAGCACGAGCAAGCAGCCACGAACGCACTGGCGACTGCGTCTATTGTCGCACACATGTACGATCCGAATCTTCTCGAAATCTAGGATTTTTCTCCAACTAACATAACTTCCTAGGTGGCACCAACAAGACCTGTTCGAGATGCCGGATCCAACATCCGCACCACCTGCTCGTCCCGGTTCCGCACCAGCATCGGCGGGTACGGCTGCCGCGGGTGGGCCATCTGAAAGCTCCCCGTCGTCGACCGAGGATGTGCGACAGATTGTTGATGGTTGGGTGATCGTTCGGGACCACCGTGGGACCAGTCTCCTTTACGGTAGGGTTTTGAATGAGAGAAGATACCCTATCCGGTTGTGGATGACTGAAACGCCGCTTGACATAAAAAATAGATGCTGCAATCGAGGATATGAAAGTCTTGGAACGGAACCTCCTCAAATTCGCCACGATCATCATCAACAATGGAGCGGGAGGAGTAGAGCATCTGTCCACGACGTACATGGACGAATTAAGATTCCAATTTTCTGAAAGAAGGAGTGAGTTTGCGGGTTTCCTATTTTCCATGCAAAAATAGCCCGACTGCTATTTTCACTGATGTCTACTCAGCCGAGTTTCAGGATGCAACTTTTTTGAACCCAAAGGTGGATAGAGCACAGTTATTGTTGGAGTTGTTTGAGGCGGAGGTTAAATTCCAGTACGCCAAAATTGAAGTAAGTCCCTGGGTACATAGACGTTGATGTGGTTGCGCATCAAATAAACCTTCTTCTCGGACAGCTCGTGAATCTGTATTTGGAAGTATTTGAGCATACCTCGGACGTTCCCGGCATTGAGAAGATCGCTCAAATAATCACGAATATCATCCATTTGAGACCGTTTGTCGACATGGAAGTATGTATCGTCTATTCCTTCTGAATGTCCCTCAATACGAGGTCTCACAATAAAGTCTCAAAGGCTGCCTATTTTAGCCAGGACTACGCAACACAAACAAAATCCATAGAAATCCAGTCCCGCACCATTTTGGAGATGATTCAGCATATGACATCAGTGCATCGCGCATGGCTTCGTCGCCACTTTTTGAAGATTGACAAATCCGTCAATCCTGCCGAGGACAACGAACTGGCTTTGATGCCTGCTGAAGCAGAAATGGGTTTAGCTGCTCAGTTAGACACACCCTTAGCGGCCGGACTGCCTTTGAAACCAGGTGTGCTATTCCTACGCAGACATCATGATGCAAATTGGGATATGCGCTAATTTCGCATTGATTGGGCAGACACGGACAGGCAAACTGTGATGATGCACCATGCCGGTGTTATAGTTGAAATGACGGAAATCGTCCCGGCCATTGAGCGGATCTCGGAAGTATGGGACGCAGCGCGCACAGCGTGCGCGGAGATGGGACGTACCATCGAGTATCTACTTCCTGATTTGAAGTGTTCCCGACATGCCGTGGAGTGCGCAGTCTGGAAGGGTTTGCATGTAAGGTCGCTTCCCGAAAGACACATTGAAGACAAACTCAAATTTCGTGGGAACATATCACAGGCGGCTTGGAGCTCACTCTCATCTCACGCTTTCCGTCCGCCCGCGCGAGCCCGTCGTTTGGTTGGCCCGCTCGACAGCGACGTCTGGTTGGAAAATCCTCTGCTTCCTGATATCATCCTCGCAGAACGATACGTCCCTTTCGAACAGGAAAATGCCGGAACAGCTCGTTCACTTGGTGTGGCTATCACCAGTTGGACACCGTTTACCCATCCTGAGTTTGCATCAAAGGCGCGGGAAATGTTGCACCGAATCATGAGAACTGTGTTGTTGAGGGATCGACTGTTGTTTTCTTGGATAGAAACAGGTAGGGATGCGAGTACCAAACGAAATAATTTTGTCTTAACCTGCGTGTTTTTGGCGGGGTAAACTAGAATACTGGAAAAAAGCATACGAGTTGCAGTTCCCGCAAATGGGAATTACGAACAAGGCAATCTTCACCGGTCGACTAAACTCTTTGAGATTCGATCTGCCAGATATCATGGATACCACCGCCGTAGAGGTACGTGACAGCGTCCAGTTGTGTTTCAACACGATAATGACCGATGAAATTCAGGACGATGCAGATAAAGATTACAGCGAAAATGGCGAGTATGGATCTGAAACTGACGAAGACGCAGCTGCTATTCGATTCGATGCATCGCTCCCAAAGTATAATGCTCTGGCAGTGGCTGAGTTGGACGAGGCGTGCGCCCGATACGATTTCTTCGCATTTGTGGGCATTTTGGGCAGCTTGACACCTGCTGGTACCCATCAACTTCGTTTTTCATTAAAGGTGGGAGCGTACGAGAGCTTCAAATCCTCTGACGATGCTTGTATCACAATACTTTGAGATGTCTAACTTCTGTTTGGGATCAGACCCAAGTACTGGAAAAAACTTGGCTGATGGCAGCTGTCGAGCTGAATAGCCTGCTTTTATCTGAAATTCATTCGCGTGTCTTGACGGAGAAGGAGGAGGATCGGCCCAAAGTCGAAAAATCCAAGGTATGCCCTCTGAGGGAACAACTGTGCACTCGTCTATCCCGGTGATTGAACATGCGCAATTAGGGAACACAACGGAGGCAGCTTCTCCATCAAAGCCAACCGTCTGCAACGCTACAAACTTTTGACGTGGACTATCGCATGCTTGTCACTAGTATGCTACCAAAAAAGCGAGCGCTGCGGAAACTCATATTGGCCGAGTATGCGAAAGAGTAGGTTAATATTACCCGGCCTGGAATCAAGAAAAAGCCCATCAACCTCACTGCTTCCGGTTCACAGGAGCAAAAATTTCACACGGCAGGAGCTGAAAGAAGAAGTGAAAGAATCGATGCTGCTGGGGGTGAAGGTACAGCAAGCGAGGCCCCTTGAAGAATCCGACATTTCCCCTAATTCGCTCGCTTTGAGTATCCAGAAAGCGCTGCTGGATTGGTATTTCTCCAACATGTTTGAGGTCGCCGTCGAAGAATGCGAACGAGTCGAGTACGCCAAGCTTATGCTGGAATTCCGAAAAGTCGCTACTTCCTGCATGTTTGGGAAACTCCTCTTTCGCCCCTCCAAAATCCTGAAAAACGTAGACTACTTTACCGGTGGGTATCAAGATTTATAACCTGGCAGCTGACTGAGTAATTGTGCTGGGCTGGACTGACTAACGTTGTGAAGGTCAGGAAAAAGTATCTGCGGAAACGGACACCGATCCAAGCCGGATGAACATGCAGGGAGTTCAAATCCAGGAAGTCGTTTTCACGGAACTGGGTGGAGTGGAGAGAGTGTGCAAGTTGTGGTATCTTCCCCATCTTACCGAAATCGTCACGGTATGTAAGTCAGGCGTTGCAAGCAATTGGGGATTATTTCCTGATTTCATGGCTCTGTATGCGCGTAGACACCAACTTGTGCGGATAAGCCCTCCAAAACCGTCGATACGTCCCAGAAGTTATTTCAGAATTCGCTAATTTTCCAGAGGTCGTACAACCTCCAATCAATGCTCTTCGATCTCTTTTCCCTCGTTGGAATTTATGGTCACTTGCTGCAAGACAACAATCGGTATGGCGGATCAGGTGCGTTTCGCTTTTGCAATATTCCCCTCACGGCATTGTAGTTCTTTAACAACCGCGTGCCTTGCCAGTCGCTCAAATCCGCGAGGCGGAGTATGCAGTCAATACTCTCAATGCAGTAAAAAAGGACATGTCGTACCAAGGACCGCAAGCAGAGTACGCTCGCGCTGAGTCCTACCTCTTCTCAAAATGGAACATGTGGTATCTCAAGCTTAAACTCGCCATTGCGAGCTCCATGTATATTTTGGATATGAATATGGTAAGTAAAAGAAGCAGCAACTGTTGATGCAAACTCATCACTATCTGACGCGGCGTCCTTTGCTCATCCAGATGCCAGTGGCGTACAATATCCTGGCGTCTCGGTATAACAGCACCACGCAACTCGGGAAACGCTATGATCAAGATGGAGTCGACACGGAGAGCTGTAAACTTATGCTTCGTCCAACTGGGGCAAGTGAAATCCAGCCAAATGGAACGCTCACATATATTTACCTTAAATGACTCCTTCTCTTCTTCCCAACAGCCTTCCTTAGCTTTGCGTCCGACGCCAACACCGACAGCGCACGTTTTCACCTCTCTGCCACCCAACGCGATACCTTTCTGCCAAGCCAAAGTCTCTGAACTTGAAGAGTGTCTCGAAGAATATCTTCAGGCTACACTCTTGAACTTTGGGGAAAACGCAGAGGATTTGAATCGGGCTCAGACAGAGTTCCTGGTGTCGACGATCAAACTCGTTGCTCTGAGACGAGAGTACTTGAGAGTTGTTTTCGGTGACGAGACTCTTTCGGTGAGAGTGCAAAGTGTCAAACCTTCTGGACGTACTGTCATGCTAACTGGAAGGACAGTCGGCTGCGATGGCAGAGGAATTTTACAGAGTATACAAGATGCGGATATTGGTAAGCGCCGTTCGGTTGTACCACCGATTAGGAGCGAAAGGCAATGCAAGCACATGTAAGATTGATGCGCAGTTCGCCTATCAGCAATTGCGCAGCTGTTTTGCTTCGGTTGAACTTGGGCTTCGCATCATCTCATAAAGACCTGGATGACAGCGCATTTATTGAGCAACGATATGGTTGTCGCTACTGTAGACTTCGATTTCAATCGAATAGCACAAGTTGTAAGTATTCATTTCTTTCAAACGTTCTATCTATTGTCGAGGCATTGACATCTTTCCTATTTCCCAGGCATTCGAAAAATGTCAAGTAGCAGTCCTTCAAAACGAGCTGCTTTGCGAGTATACCCGATCCATCCTATATCGAGCACGACATTATTATGATCGTCTGTCGGATGAACGCACCGGACGGCTTTTTAAGCTCTATGAATCTATCGAGTCGCCCCCTGCATCAGGACAGCCAGCATTCGCGTTCAAGTTGAGTGAGGAGGCGTACGAGGGAAAAGCAGGGATTTTGAATGCGTTTGTGGCGGACTTGTGGAAGGCTGCAGGAGCATTTGTACGTTCAATGTTTGTGGTTAAGGGCAAGCGGTCGCGTTAATTGCTTACGCACCCTTTTGTTCGTATGTAGGTACGAGAGTTCAAGACAAACAAACCGGCGAAAGGCGCTAAGCCTATACCTGGTGCCGCGGCGCTGATTGCTCCAGGGGGACCGTTCGACGAAGCGCGCGTATTTGCTTGTACAAAGGAAGCACTAAGTCAATCGGTATGTGTCAGCCATGTAGCTTTGGATGAAAGTTAGCTCTTTGGCGCCTCCGCGAAATCTCACCGTCTTCGTTTCCCAGATTGTAAAACTTGCAATTCAGTTGAGCAAGTGGCATGAGAAGCGGCGTATGGATCACGATCACTTTACCGGAACGTTGTATGCGCGGCTGGCAGAAATGGTACGCAATGGGGAACGTCTCGTAAAGTTCTTGGCGCAAGAAAAGAAGGACATGATTGAGGTTAGTGCATATTACATGCATCGAAGTTCCCCGAATCGGTTGTCTCCTGCTTAACAACAGATTCCATCTCCTCACAGAACTACAAACGCGACGTGCGACTCTCTACTTCCAGCCTCATGTCCAGCCTGTACACCGAGCTATCGACCATATCCGTCGACTTAAACGACCTTCGCAAATCCCGGCGTATTGACGAAAAGAAACTGCGCCTTCGCATCATCGACGAGTACGACGACCTCGTCAACCAGCTTGTTTCAGAAATCAACGTACTGCGGAACCGTTTCAGCGAGTATCGGATAAATACCGTCAATGAGGTGTTGGGTATCATGACCGGCGTAAAGAGGGAGGAACTGATGGCCGTGGTTGCGAATAGAGAAATTCCGGGTGGAATGAGGGACCGCATGCGAGTGCTGGTTGAGGCGGATGATGCGCTTGCGGACTTACGGGGAGAGAATCATGAGCTCAAGATGACGGTTGGTGCCCTTTCTGGTCTCGCAAGTACTGGCAGCAGTGTTATGCGCAGCTAACAATATTCCACGATATCAGCTCCTCAAAGTCCGCTCAATGTTCGTAATGAAAGAACTGGCCCTCCGATCCATGTATGAGAAGCAAGCGCGGAAATTCACCGAAGATAATAAGCGTGCGGAGGAAAAGTTGTGGGATAGCTATCGGGACGCGGAAGCAAGGGAGCAAGCGCTGAGGAGGCAACTGGCCAAATCGCAAAAGGTAATCAGGTCTTTTCCCTTTCGCCCGCATCGCAGACTAACAAACCTTCGGATCGAAGGCATGTGCCGCCAAAGAAACGGAGAATGAAGTGCTTCAACGTCAATTGCGCGATGAGCAACAACGCGTCCGCCAGCTAACTCCTATAAAGGATCGGGCCTCATCGGCTCGGGGAGGTCGCGGCGGTCATGCTTTCACAGGCAACCCAGATTCAGATGCCGCCAAAATCCACGACCTCCAAGAGCGGTTGCGGCGGTATGAAGGAATCAACATTGACGTGCTTGTTCATGAACTGAGCGAGAAAACTCGGTTATTGGAAGAATTGGTTGCTGAGAAAAGGGAACGAGAGAGGGGCGTAGGTGGGATGACTGGAGCAAGAGCACGAGATGGGACCGAGGTGAGGCGACGGGCAGCGAGTGCCAGGCTGCACGTCCCCAGTGCCCTCGTCAGAGGTGCAGCAGTATCTAGGAAGAATATCGCTGCGTTTGATCAGAGTAAAGCGGAAGAAGAAAGCAGTTTGGGGGCGAGGATTGAAAAGGAATTGAACCACCAACTATTGGAAAAGTTGAATTTCCTCGCCATGGAGAACAATCTTTTGAAGAAACATATAATCGAAGCGGGAATGGAAGTTCCTAAACTGGAGGAGACGAGCAAGGAAGGAGTAACGGCTAAGGTTGCGTGGGAAGACGACGGAGAGGAAATTGTTATTGGGGAGGATCAGAGTCTGGGGAGAGGGATACCATCAACCCGCGAGCAAGAAGAAGCCGATTCAGTGTCCGCTCTTCTCCCCGACGTCGTTGTCGCAGAAAGTGGAACACGGCCCTCCTCCCGGAACTCTTTCACCACCCGCCCGCATGTAGACGAAGACACCCGACGACCCCTTCCGGACCGCCCAGACATGCCTATCGACGGTCGATCCTACCGATCCACAACGACGACCCCCGTCCCGCCCCGCTCGACCTTATCCGCGCCGCGACGCGCCGCATCGCCGTACGATTCTGATTCTACACCGTCACACCCAATGGAAAGGCGAAGACCGAGCGGATCGGCAAAGACTTATCGTACCGTGTCGCGATTTGTGGATGCGCCGTATAGCATGAGAGGATCAATTATTGCCTCTAGTTTGACTGTCGAAGGACCTGGGAGTAGCACCGCGGGAACGAGGAGCGTTGTTGTTCCCACAGGTAGGAACGCACAGAAGGGTCAGCTTTGGTATCATTCACCAAGAGTAATTGTGGGAATCATCACCAGTTCTTCGCACATACGGAGATATCTCGGCTTCATCTACGCGACAACGACCAAAAACTGTAAGTGGCAGACGATGGTGCTTGACTCTTTTAAGGTTACCAAAACTTACAAATCTATGCCCTTCCACCATTGCAGGCACCCAACACTTCAAAGGGACTCTCAGATAGGGGAAGTTCAATGCAAAGGTCGCAAAGGGGAAGGTGAACAAACCTCGTACAAGGGTGATACCGGCTGGATGGATAGCAAATGAGGATTATACCTTTATCGAGAAGGGAGCGCTGACTTCCACTGTAAATAGAAGTATGATGTGAAGGAATCAAAAGTGTCGCACCAAACATGATTGGAATGAGTTTCAAGTCCGCGGCCAACGAAGGGCGCAATGTATTTTAAAATACAATAGTATCGGACGGATGTGACTTCACACCACTACCTCCTCAATTTCTTCCCAGGGGATACACTCCCGTCCCCTTCCATATTCCCATCAGTGTTGTCCAAACTCTGCTCGTCTCGTTTTCGTTTGGGAGATTTGAAGGGAGATCTGAAGGGATGCAGGCGAGCGCCCCCAGGAACTATCGCCTGCGGCGCTCGCTCAGCTTCCCCCTCCCCACCATTCACATTCTGAACCTTAACCTTCTCATTGTCCCCATCCTCACTCCCACTTGCTCCACCATCCACATCGCCAGCCGCCTGTTTACTGTCCCTATGGTCACTCCCAATTGTCGCAGTCCCATCATTCAAATGGTCAACCTTGACCTTCTTCCTGTCTCCGTCCTCGCTCCCACTTGCTGCCTCTGCATCACCTTCGTCGCATGATCCCTTCCGTTTGCCAAGAACTCCAGCAGCGGCACCCAACTCAGGCCCAACACTCCCAGGCGCAACGCTCGCGGCCAAATCAACTGATTCCGAAGTGTCGCCACCGTCTGACGCAGGCGCAACACTCGCAGCCAGATCAATTGATTCGTCTGATTCCCCAGCGTCTTGAGAAAAGAACATGCTGAGGTTGACGCTCCGTTCCTGGGCATCGCCGACATAATGGAAGCTTTCTGCTTCCTCGTCGGCCGCCTCGGTTCTCGGTGTCGTCGGGTAAGACGTTTCGTCCTCGCCGTTGTCTTGCGACCCATCCACCGAGGTTTCTGCAGATGCAGAGACACCTTCGGATCCTTGCCTCTGCGAGTCTGGGATGGTGACAGCACACAGGTTGATACTTTCGTACTCGTCTGCTGCCAGGGTATTTTGTTGTGAGACTCCAAAGTCGCTGTCGGCAGGGTTTCCGGGCGATGAAACGGCAGAAGTGGGACCAGCCGACTCTGAAATCACCGATGCCTCTCTGGACATTTCCGGGGTACCGCCAACGACCAATATCCCGCTTGGTGGCGGTGATACTGGCTCGTCGTTTCTTGTTTCAACAACGCCAGAGTCTTCCAAAGATCTGGTCCTGACAACTCCGCTTGGCGCTGGCGTAGTAGATGGCTCGTCCCGATTTTCGATCATGGAGCCGCAAAGTTCCCGATTTGGAACGAGAACGTTGTCTCCTTCGTCCTCAACGATCCCGACGCCGTTTAACTGGTGCACGTGGCACGTGTCGCTCGTTTCCAAATCGCAATCCATGCCTTCTGGCCCCGTCGCTGCACTTTCAGAGGCCCTCGACTCTGGCGATGCCACCCGCTCCTCCGTCCCGTCTTCGTCCCCGTCCTCGTCCTCTTCCTCGGCACCCTCTAAACTCCCCTCTGTCGACTGTGAACACGAGCGACTGCTGCTAGGTGACTGCTCTGTGGGCAATTCAACGGAGGGCAGCTCACTGAGGGCAGGTGTGCCGTCGGCAGAAGCATCGATTGAATCATCGACGTTCCCTCCGTCGGACGGATCTTTCTGCGGGGAGTGTTGCGACAGTTCTGCGGACAAGTACGTAGCAGAGTCCTTCTCCGGCCACTTCTCACGTTTGGGTGACGGTGGGTGGCTCGAGTCATCGGGATCATCAACGAAGGACTCCCCAAAGGTAAATCCGACCGAGGGTATGCTCACTTGTCGCACGATGTTGAATGGCGACTCTATCTCCCTTTCAGATGTACGATCTTCCAGCGCAGGTGTACTGCGCCCGGAGGCTTGATTGCTGGCTGATTCGACTGCAGATCCAGCATCTCTTTGGGATGGCTGACTTTGAATCAGCCCTTCCGATGCAGGCTCGTCGATCCCGCCTTTAAAGCTAGCCGGTTCGACTGTTGGCGCGATGGCCGCGTTCGCCAAAAACAAAATTGGCGACTCGCGGGAGAAATGGATGGAAGGAAACATGGGAGGTTTTGAGACCTGGTCCGGCACAACGTGTTCCTCTACGACTTCTTCTTTAACCAGAAGATTGTCAGAAGGACCAGGGGTGATACCCGTCACGCCCTCTTGAGACATATCGACGACGAGTACGGTTGCGTCGTCTGTGGTGCCGCGCAGGATAGCCAAACGAACCAGGGCCTCGCAAGATGCTCTCAAATCAGGGTCAGCACCATCAGTCATCACTATATGGTCGAGAAGCCAGTCGATGGCGAACGACTTTTCTGCAGTCATGTAGTGAGGTTGAAACACGGCGGCTTGCACCAGTTCGCGAATTGGCGTGTCATCCTTCAAATGAGGGACGTAGTGACGAAGTGCTGATTCGACCGACGTAAGAGTTCGACCAATGGTTGCCGCGTTACAACGGTCTTTGCTGGAAATTCATGTGTGGAAGTACATTCAGCGTAATCACAAAGACAGCATGCCACGACCGAGACACCTACATGCCATCAGATGCAAACAAGGCAACCAGCTGCCCCGAAGTTGTAAACCGTAGGAGTTCATCGACATCCCAGCTGTAGACGGTGCAGCGACTGCACATTTTGTCTGGAATGCACATACTCGCATCAGTGGGTCGAGCTAATCATGAGAGCAAATCGTACCTACCCTTATGGTTCATGTTTCCCAGGCAGTTGGTCATGCTTAAGACTAAAGAAAATCGCCGTGTTAAATACGTTCAAATCGGTGCATATTACCTAGCCAATTCCTACCATATGCGCTTCTTGGTGAAACGAGAGGGAAAGTCGGAGGACCGCCATTCGGGGACTTTCTCAACCGGAAATTATCTTTAAGACTCTCAAAATCACGCTGTACAGCTTGCTTCGTTTGCCCTTCCCGCACAACTGGGAAGTGGGCAAGGGTATCCTCGAAAGAACAGAGGGCGGGTTCTGAATCCAAGCCGTTTTTCCGCTGCCACACCTTCAGGGGCCTGCCTGTGGCCTTATCAAACAACATCATGGAAGAATCGCCTGCATGTTTCGGAAGTAGGCGAAAATGGAAGAAGTTACTTTCCAGATTAGGAGCGCGATAAACGGGGAATTCCCTTGATCGTTGCTCTCACTCACCAATATTGCAGAACCAGATGCGCGAATGCGCAACAACACCAAGAACCAAGGTGGATCCATTGTCCCCACACATTCGCTCGTCTCGAGCGACCAGTTGTTCGTCCAGCCGAGTATGAAGAGTTTCAAGCTTGGCAGTGATCAAATCTTGAAGACGTTCGCGCCACTCCCTTTCGTTCCTCTCGGCTAGGGTCGACTCAAACGCCCAAGGATCGCCCTTCGCCGCCGTTACAGCATCCTTCTCCTTCACCCACTGATCGTACGCCGCCCCAACGAGCTCCTCCACCGTTGACGGAAGAAGCTCCTGAATCCACCCAACAAGCCTCTGGGCATTCGACCCTTTAAAATCCTCGCTGCGCAGCGGCAGCACGAGAGCCTCCCCGTGTCCATCCGCCAGGAAAAATCCAGCAGCGGTTTCCTTCCCACCTCCTTGCTCGAGAGATTGAACCTGAAACGTGAAAACCCCGGGGAGGTCTTCATTGATTGTGTATGGCCCTTTGTGGTGCTTTTGTCCAGGCAAAGTGAAAGTGTAAAACGGAAAAGGGAAGGGCGAAGAGACGGTGGTATCGCCGTTGGTAGACATTTTTGGTAATTGGAGAATGCAAACGAGATTCAGCACTAATGAAACTGTTCGGTCGTTTCTACACAAATCCTCTATGGCCCAGCTGTGATCTATGCTATTATTGCTATCAGACGAACGTCATTTGTTTGGATGGATGGAGTGATCGGGTGGAAACAAAGGGTCGAGGAGTTTGGGGGTTTCGGGCTGGCGGACCAATCTACCCGAAAGTGGACGTAATGGGAAGATTACACCATCATGTCCTCAAGCTGCGCCGCAGCTTGGGGGTATCAGGTTCCTTTCCAAAGAATCCAATGGCCCGTTTACTGCTGTTCTTCTGCCGTCTGTTTTGCATCTCGACGACTGTTCTCCCTCTCAAGACAACACCATGTGCTCAAACACGTCAATTGCCGGGTTTAGCGTTGCAGAAATGGCATGTTCTTAATTTACAGAAAATAGATTTTTCAAGCACTGAAAGCCTGCTTCAACCGTTGCACCGTTTCCCCATCCAGCGACCCTACTGAGGTCCCTACCCGTCCTTCTAGCTCCGGCACGATGCTTTCAAGGATACGTTCCTTGAGCGACTGCACCGTCGAAGGACTGGACGATGCCAGTGCCGTGATGCACCGTGCAGCCTAAAAACCACCGGCAAGCAATACTCGTGAGACTCTCACCCCCTCCAATCAACAATCACGCCATTACTATACCTTCTCAGTCAAATCCGCATCCGCACCCCCACCACTACCAATCACATCCGTAGCCATACTCGCAATCCCATCCCTTTCCGCAGCCGCTACCGCCGCTTCCTTCACATGCGCGTCCTCCACCTCGATAAGCGAGGCGTACAAATGTAAAACGCGTTTCATGAGAACGGGATCCCCATCGCGGAGCGCGGATACCAGCGCGGTGAAGCCGGATTGGGAGGTGAACTCGGCAAAGACTGTTGGGTTTTGTTTTATTGCGCCTGATGTTTTTCGAAGGGAGGTTAAGTATCGAGCAAATTAGGCGATGATGGTGACATCAGGAAGTGCTCACCGGACACGCAATATAACGCTTTGGCTCGTACGGCGGAATCCGTATCGTCTTGCAGAGCTCGAAGCGCCGCAGAAAGACCTCCAGCTTTCAGGAACTACATACAACCGTGTAAGCTTCCGACATTTCCCCTGCCAGCAAACAAACACCGATGTGTCGATCTAGCAAAAACCTACAGCATCCTGAGACTTTGGATTATTCTGCACCGCCGTTCCAAGCACCCACGCGGCATACGATCGTAACCGCGGCTCAGGGTCGGTTGTTAATACTGAGATGATGGGCGACCACAAGTTCAAGGGACCCATGTCTATCCAAACATGTCAGCGTAACTGAAACCCCCAGAGTCAGAGTATACAAGGTTTGGCTTACCATTCGCGTTGTCTAAGGATTCGACCAGCTATACAGACATAGATGAAGATGAAAACCAGTATCAAAAAATTGATATGCCGTGGAAGAACACTCAAAAGGGTGGTATGCCAGCAAACACACCTCCTCCATCTCATCAAACGCAGCAATCTTCTCCTCCACCGTCTTATTACTTGCTGTAATCACCGCTACGCATTCTGACATATAAAACCCCCATGTTTAAACACACATATGCACATACCCCCAATTTAAATTCAAAAATACCGACAGACCTTTCATTCGAACTGCCTCGTCTCGCCCCAAAATAACGTCTATCCATTTCGGATCCTGCGCACGCGAAAAAAACCCAAGGCTGGTTAGGAATCCCATAACCGTGTTCTGTGACGCTGAAAGAAAATCGAGGAAGGCGGGATACGCTACAAGAGGTTCGTGAGTTCCAGGCGCTGCACCAGGATTCGGTGCATCTTCGCCCGCCGTTGCGCGGTTGATGACTGCCCATTGAAGGAGTTCGGACTGCGTGATGGGTCGACTTGACATTTTTGAAAGGGTTTGCGGGTGTAGGGAGGCAAATGTAGGTGGGATAACTGGATAAATGGGGGGTTTTATTCAAAGGAGTTAGTGTGGAATGGAAGGACATGGGACGTGCGAGAGTGTTCTGTCGGAGTTGGGAAAGCCAAGAGCCCAGACCACTGGTTCCAACACCGAAAACTGGGCTAAAATTCCAGGATGTCCGAAAATTCCTGTTCACGAAACTTCCGCCTTCAACACTCTCAAAACCCCTCCAACCAAATACAAGCTTCCGGTCACCAAAACCCTCCCCCGTCCCTCACTGTTTCCTCTAAACCGATTGGCAATAGATTCCACTGCCTCCTGTATCGTCGGTAACACCTCGACAGTCGGTTGCGACGTCGACGACTCGGAAGCACCACACAGCGTTTCCCACGCTGCTGCCAGTTGCTTTTGTACAGATAGGTCTGGGTCCTTTGATACCGTATAGTTCATGGTATCCGTTGCTGTTTCGCAATGCCAGCGGAACAAGATGGTTAAAACTACTCGACGACAGAAGAGAAAGACATGACTCACTTTGTTTCTCAGCTTCTGCGTAAATGTCATTCGAGCAGAAGACGACATGTGAAAAGGGAACGGTGGATTTGTGAAGGTCTGATAGGGATTTGAGAAGGACCAGACCGTCTCGACCGTTTGTGCAGTTGAAAATAAGGGCTCTGGGCTCCCTTCTGAGTAATAGGAGGAGCATCAGATGATTCTGAGTACGGCATGTTTTGCAGATGCGAGTATTACCTTTCAAGCCCATCCATTTCCTCTTTGAACCAATCCGCGCACACCTGGGGTCGTGCATTCAGGTTAGACGGTATCCCCTAACAGCTACAAAACATCTGCCACGGTCGCCTACCTGCATGCTCTCCCTTGTATGCGCCCCATCCAGATACCAAGTGAGGGAAGGGTAGTCCTCACCGACAAACCTTTGTCCCCTCCCCGGCCACCTTGCGTTTTTCAACCCCACTGCTATTGAGTCCTGGCTCACTTCCACAGCTATACCCTTACTTCGTTGCTGGTCTGCCCATTCCGTACACAGCGCGGAAGCAAGAGCTGCGTTGAGGCGTTGATGGGCGCCGGGGAGGCCTGGGACGTGACGCAGTGTTGGCATTGCTCGGCAGGAAATTGGAGTCCAAGCACGTTCTCCTTACCGATTGAACCATCGACCTTGTACTCGGATGGTTTTACCTCGACGTACTTGGATGGCTAAGAAAAATCTTTCAGCAAATTTCTTCGCGAGCTGGACAGTTCATCCTTTTTCCAGCACGTCTTACTTTTAATTCCTCCGCACGGCTCCGCA
Organism: Borealophlyctis nickersoniae; assembly: GCA_027604605.1. Lineage (NCBI taxonomy): Eukaryota > Fungi > Chytridiomycota > Chytridiomycetes > Rhizophlyctidales > Borealophlyctidaceae > Borealophlyctis > Borealophlyctis nickersoniae. The sequence goes on from JADGKA010000285.1 coordinate 22,610, forward strand.
AGGCAGTTAGCGCCTCCTCCTCCTGTTGCGACACAAATACCGGAACCCCTGGCTGCAAAAGCCCAAGTCAAAAACGCCATCGAGGCTTCACGAGAACGGCAAAGACGAGTTGCCAACAGGGGTACCTTCATAATCCCACCCTTATGCCACGCTATTGATGATAACGTTTTTCCAAGAACCGCGACATGGTCCAATCCCAGCGATGTGATGCCACACACCACCGGCTTCTCGATAACGTTTGTGGAATCATACGTCCCGCCCACTCCGACTTCCAGAATGACTACATCCACCTTTACAAGCGATGAGAATCTTGAACGTTTTCCCCATAGGTGGTGCCCTTTTTGTTTTTACCTTTTCGGCAAGGAACGCATGGAAAGCCATCAACGTTAGGAACCTGAAATACGTTGGCTTATCTGGGTGATCTTCATCTATCGTTTCCGGCTAACAGACGCATCAAATTGATAATCGTGAGGCATAACGCCACCGATGCGTTCCCGTACATGTCGATTAGCCATACCTTTGTCGCCTCCAACCGATCCCACACTTCGAAAAAGTACTTTGCAAACAACTCTTTCGACATCGGTGCCCCATTGATTCGTAAGCGCTCTCGAACCTCCAGCAAATGGGGAGAAGTGTAAAGACCTTTTTAAAGGGAACCTGCACATGAATGATTCACTTCCCCTCCGCAATTTCGTTTCATTCTCTATGACAAACGGCGCACCAGTTTTGAGCGGACGAGAAGTTTGTCCTTCGGACACGCGAAGCTGCCGCAGAATCGACTCGCAGAGAGCAGATGTGGAGCCTTTCCCCTTTGTCCCCGCCACATGGATGACATTAAGTTTATCCAAATCCGACACCTACAATACCAAATGCAGGGTTTGCAACACACTCGACGAAACACCAGCAGCAAAAAGAACGCGTGTGATGGGGAGGGAGTGATATAGACCTGATATCCCATCCGGTTGACAAACGTTTGCATTTCCGGCATACTCTTCAAGTTTAGCAAGTTGCCCGACTTGCGTATCGCGTCGAGGATGGAGGCGTTTGTTTGGAGACTGTTTAAGCCTTTTACGGCCGTCTATACCATCAAGCACAGACTTGGCCTTAATACTTGGTTCGAAGATCACTCCACCGTTCTTCGGACCCGAGCCCCAATAGCGCACCTCATAGTCACGATTAGATGTCATTATTGGTATGCTTGTGAAGAAGCGACGAGTTAGGATGAAGGCGTGTGGACGTGCAGGTTGATGAAAGCGGCGGATAAGGGAGCAAGGTGTATTCATGACAATGGCCGACGACCCATTTCATGGGGGACGAAGGCGGGACAGAAGAACGGAGGTTGTCCAGGCGAGGCTTGCGTGGCTTGTTAGGCTGACAAATCAAGATTCACAGCATCGCGACGAACACATCGGGAACGAGCAACAGACGGGACGACTTCAACATGAACCACTGCCCGTTATCCTTCACCGGCTGCTCTGGCCTCTGAATAACCCGGTCCGTCACCAGCGGTTGCCAGTAGGTGCATTTGTGCAAGCTCGAAATGCTGCGGATAGCCGGAAAGAGCCCAAATACTGTTTGTCTTCCACGGAACTTGCGAACCAAGCCCTGGCTGGTGGATTCGAGCATAGCGCAAGGAACTGCTCAATCAATTACGCAAAATCATTGTAATGATCACAGTCGGCACACCCGTTTTCAATTTTCAAAGTTGATTCGAAAGAGGTCGCATGGCATGAAAGAGTGGATACCCAGGCCGACACAATTAAGGTATCCAATAATCATAAGGACAGGTGAGATGAAACGGCAGGATGGCTTGCATAATTTGTGGCCAGGTTGTGCGACTCACACGACCCGAAAGGCGGGATAGGATTAGCACCCACAGGTTGGGTGGGGGGAAGAGGAGAAGGCCAGTGTCTGGTGTGTGGGAAAGCGAATGGGGACATTGCAAACATTGAACTTCAATCTGGCCACAATTGCCATTAGGTACCCGCCTGGTTACTAGGGATAGTACCCCCGACATCGACAATAAAACCCCTATTACGTAGCTACTCTTGGGAAACTACCTGCATCTCATAACATACGGTCGTCGTCCTCGGGTCTGCGAGGTTCAATCCTCATCCCCCTATTACCTGTACCTAACCACCAAAAATGTCAACTCCAAACCTCCCCGCCGCCGCAGCAGCAGCGCGGACCGAATCCTCCTTGTACGTCCTTGGTGGTTACTACGACGGTCCTACAGTCTCCAATAAAACTTGCGTACCAACTACGTACGTCATGGACTTGGGAACCAAATCTTGGTCGGTATTGGACACGAGTCCTATGCCCGTGGGGTTGTGCGGTCATACTGCAACGGTTTACAATGACAAGATTTGGGTTGTTGGCGGGTTTCAGATTCTCGATCAGGCTGAATGTGAGTATCTTACGAGCCGAGGGCGGGCGCGAGCAGACAGTAGCGCAAAGTCAGGATTAGGACGAAGCGTGCGAAGCCTTCGTCCCAACCCTAACTTTGCGCCCTGGCGCGAGCAAAGCGATGCGCTGCCAACTTGGGGTTAGACTCGAGGGCGAATCGGACCCGGCTTTAATTTCCCACACACATTCACATCAACATTGTTAACTAACTTACGCACAAATTTCAATCATTACAGCAATGAACCGACTCATTTACATATACGATATCCCGACAAACAAATGGAGCAGCCGCATCACCCTTCCCGCATCAGACGGCTGGTACCCAAACGCTCGCGCCCAGCACACCGCCGAAGTCTCAACAAACGGAACCCTCTTCCTCCTATTCGGTCTTCGTCCAATACCCGCCGGAGGCCAATTCGGATCCACCCTCGCCCTCCTAAGCGACATCACCTCCATCAACCTCCAATCCATTCAAACCGACCCTTCCCCTGTCCCTTCCCGAACAATCTCCCAATCCGCATTACCCACTCGCGCCTACCACCAGTCCGCCCTCGTGACAGGCCCGGCCGGTCCGTTAATTGTCATTTACGGCGGACTCGCGTCTCCGCACAGCGCGTTGGGGTCATGGAACCAGTGGGTGGCATGGGATGTCCAGCAAGCCGCCACGGTCGATCTGGCGGTTGGCTCTATTCCGTCTTCCAGCGCATTCGATCCTGGACCGCGGTTTATGGGGTCGATGGTGGGCGTGGGGAGTAGGGCGTACTTGTATGGCGGGTACAACAAACCTGCGTCGGGTACGGATGTGCTTTACCCGCCTGACATGTGGATGTTGGACGTGAGTGTCAGTGGGGGTTGGACATGGACAAATGTGTCGAGGACGCCGTCGGATGTTGGGAGAGCTGGGTGGGCACAACAGCAGGCTGTTGTCGGGACGGGAGGGAAAATTTTATTAGTGTGAGTATTGGGGTTTTCTTTGTGGCCGTGGACGGCTGACGGATCGAAATTTGATATTTCCTCCCTTTTTTCTTTTTTCCAGTGGGCCATCCGTTGTCCGTTTTGGAAATGGTACATGGGACTCGGCGCATCCATCCGCTTTGGAATTTGACACTGCAAGCGGTTCCTGGGGTAAGCTGTATGCCAATTCCCGTTCTCAATTCGGATTCAAGAGACTTGAACCTGACGAATTGTTCCCATTACTTTTTGTTAGGCACATCCACCAATTCTCCTAGCCTACCGCAATTCCCAACCCCATCTCCTGCTCCCTCGACAAGCAGTAATTCCGAACGACAGTCGAATGTTGCGCTAATCACTGGCACATCCGTCGGGATCGTCGTCACCGTGACCGTCCTCGTCTGCATTTACAAACTGCTCACCCGCGCACCACCCCCAATAGCCCCGAAAAAGCCCTCCACTACCGGCTCCCCCGCACCTGGACGCCACAGCGCCTCCTGGTCATCCGTTATTGCCAGCACCGTCAGGCGAGCCAGACTCTCTTACCCACATCAATCCTCCTCCCTCTTCTCCGACTTCACCTCCATGCGACAAAACATGGACCGTCTACCGCCTTACACCTCAGCATTGAGTATCTCCACCGACCGGCGCGGCGTAGACAATATTCTCATCCATCCCCGCGACACCAACGCCACCTCTAACCCATCTTCCCCAACCTCCGTCTCCTCCACAACCCTTCTCGCTGCCTCCCCGCCACCACCACCCCACGGC
>JADGKA010000286.1:0-26721 GCA_027604605.1 Borealophlyctis nickersoniae
GAGGGTGAGGGTTGTGATGGAGTGGGGTGGGAAGGAGGTGGTGAGGGATGAGTCGGTGAGTTGGATGGATGGGATGGGAGCGTAGGATTCGAAGGGGGAGGTGCGGTGGATGTGGGCTGTGCGCGGGTAAGTGGGCGGGAGGTGGAAGTTCTGGATGTCGAGGGTGAGGTCGTAGCGACTTGTGGTTTTGTTTGTTACCACCCAGACGAGGGTTCCCAGGTTGTCTTTGGATTCGGAGGAGCGCTGCTCGTCTCGCTGATTGGGCACCCATGCGACGAGTGACAGGCACTGGTTCTCTCGAGTGTCGCCACGCACATTGCAGTCCAGCACTTTCGCTCCAGGCCTGATACCCGCGAAATGCATCATTCCCCAATACTGTTTCGTCACCTTCCACCATTCGTGTTCGATACCGGAAGTGAACGGTGCATGCACCAAACCCCAATTCTGCTTGATGTATTCCATGTGATTCTCGTCTTCAACGACCTGCCAGTACACCCAACTGTCACATTTCATGAGCGACAAGTCTTGGGTAATGCCAGTCGCGAGATCGAGCGCAGCACCGACGGCCGTATGAGAATGTGGAGAAGGTCCCGAGAAGCCTACTTCAGACATGCAGAGACGCTTGGAGGAAGTTTGGGCCAAGGCGCAGAGGTGTTGGCGCATGGCGCTGGAATATGTGTGTGTGTTGAGTTGGGAGATGAGGGAACGAGTGGTTGGATGGAAGCAGGAGAAAGTGGATAGAGTCTGCGAGACTGTGAGCTCGTCCGATGCGCTGATCTATTTTGGGGGTCAAGAGTGTTCGGCCGACTACGACAATGAGTCACAAATCACTTTACCTCGGTTGTCAATCCGCGCTCCTTCAAAGCCTTTGCCAGCGCAACGATGACCCTTTCTTGCATTTCCACGTCCATATTGCACCCTTCTTGAGGTCCTCCAGCTCTCCAGCCACTGCCATCAGGATGCGGCTCATTCACGGGATCGATGGTTTCAACCTCAATTCCCCAAACGTTCTTTAGAAGGGCCACAACACCCGCCAGATAGGCTGCAAAATCATCCACACATTCACTTTTTAAGTTTGTTGGGCCATCGTGCGTGTCCTGGTGATCGTGTGGAGCACCCGATACGCAGAGTGATTTGAGCATGTACCATGGCGGTGAATTTGAAAAGGCTTCAATATGGGTAGCACCATGATGGATGGCCGAGAGGAGAACCCGCAATTGAGCGGGATCAGCTTGAGGGTTTAAAGGGGATGAAGGTAATGTGCAATAGCCAGGAACCGCGCCGCCGGCACGTAAATGCGTGGATGAGTGGGGACAGTCGGGGTTATCACCACCCCCGATGTTGTAGCGAGCAATCTGTAGGTATCAAGGTTAAGCATCGGGAATCGATAGAGAGCCGATGCGACGATGGCATCCCCCACATACTGTCAACCCCAATCCATGCGGTGGAGGACGATAGAATAAGCCAACCAGCTCATTGACTTTCTCGTCACTGTTCCATTTTCCCACGACATTTGCCCACCAGGCGAGAGAGGTTCCAAATCCCCTAAAAGCGGGCGAGGAAGCTGCCGAGTCTGGGAGTGGGGTAATTGTACGGGTTTTGGCGTTGTGGTGTTTTCCAGGTGAATCAAAGGTGAATAAGGAGGATATGCAACGGAGAGTTGAGGCTACTATTGCGAGCATTGTCCTCTTTTACAAAATGAGGCACCTGACGGACAGCTGAGACTTGATGGAGACAGGTACGGTAGTTGAGATTGTGGTAAGTAACTTAGGTAATGAGAGAACTTGCAACGGCAGTGTGAACAAACGGCTCGAAGCCTTTGGTTGCTGCTTTGTGTGAGCCCGCGTGACGTACGTGATTTGCCACTTTGACTCGATTCGGATCATATAGCAATAAATTCCTAGTCCGGGTAATATCATCCCTGCTGAGCCACAAGCCACTGCAACCAAATATAAAAGGTCAGACGCGCTGAGCCACGCTCTGTCTCTGGGGAATCTTGCGAATTGCCTGCTGCGGTCAGAAAATTGAGCAAGATTACCTACTCTGTAGGCATGCCTCCTTCGCCTGCTGCCACCGCCATCCCTCCCGAAATCTTGGTTTACATCTGCTCCTTTCTCGCCGACTCGGAGGGCGAACGAAGTCTGTTTGGTATCCTCTTCGTCAATAGGTGCAAAACAACATTCGCACGGTCAATGGGGTGCTTCCCCGACCTCTTATACCCTAACCAGCTCCGTTCGTGACAGGACATGGTTCAATGCCGGCGTGCGTACTCTCTGGCGCCGTCCTCCACTTAACACTCGCGCCTCGCAGACCGGGTTTCTGTGGACATTAAGAAGGGCGGATGCTCGGGCGGGTTCTAGAGCCGTGACCCGAACGCGGCGGGGAGGACGGGCCACCACGACCACCACGGTAGCAACCCCCCGCTTCCGCATTCTCCGCTCCCTTCCTTGCGTCATCCCCTATGGTTCCTACGTCCGCGTCCTCAATTTCGCCGAGGCCGGCGGCCACATCACCGACCAAGCTCTTTTCTCCGTTGCCCAGGCCTGTCCGAATCTCATCGCCATGAACCTTGAAAGCTGTGATCACATTACTCCCAGAGGGGTGGCAGCTGTCATCGGCTCATGCGAGAGGCTGGAGCAGATTGATTTGACTGGGTTGAGGTCCTTCGATGATGACGGGTTGCACGAGGCCTTTGCGGGGGTTGGGGAGAGGCTGAATGTGGTGAATTTATCGTTGATGGGCGGAGCAACGGGGGAAGGTATTGTCCGAGGGCTTGGGCATATTAAAGGATTGGAAAGGTTGTGGTTGCAGTATTGTGGTGCGTTGGAGGATGAGCATGTTGGGATGCTGACGAGAGTGTGCGAAAAGTTGAAGGATTTGTACTTTCTTGATTGTCGCAAGGTGGGTTGCGCATATTGCACATTTGTTGTGCTGGAAGGAGGCAAATCGCTCATGCCAAATCCGCATCTGCAGTTCACCGATCAGGCTATGCTCTACATCTCCAACCACCTCAACACTCGCCTCACGCAGCTCACAATCGGCATAAACGATCTAATCACGGACCATTCCATCAGCACTCTCGTTCGTCACTGCCCCAATCTCCGCAGTATCACCCTCGCCCTCCTCCGCAACATTTCAGACTCCGCACTCCACGCCATCGCAACGCACCTCCCCAACATTACCGAATTCGGCGTCTTCTCCGCTCACAACATCACAGACGCCGGCGTCACGTCCCTCGCAACAAACTGCAAAAACCTCGAACGCCTCTGTCTGTACGACTGCAACGTGTCCAGCGCGGGACTGATCCCCGTCGCGAGCAATTTGGAGAAGCTAGAGTATATCAATATCGAGCATTGCGAGCGGATCCAGGAAGCTACACCAGAGTTGTTGGTGATTTGGAAACGGTGTGACGATTTTCTGGCGAATCGGGCGTTAATTCGGGCGTTGCATCATTATGAATTCATTTGCGCTGCGGCGGATATGCATGGCGTCGATAAACCGGTTCATTTGACGTTTGAGTTTGTGTGAGGATGGGGCAAATTTTCTGTGAGTGAGGGTGTCGGTGGGTTTTCATTCTTCGTATCAAGACAGTGAAGTCAAAACAGCACATATGTATCACGGTTGAATGTTGCTACAGAAAAATGAAAATATGATACCCCATTCAGCTCCCCTGCAAAAGAAATACCTCTATACCATTATGGTGCCACTAATCCCCCAAGATGTGTGTTCTTGTGGTGACCACCATCAATAGAGTCGCCAGTCTAAAAATTGGACGAGGTAACTTCAAGCAGATGACGATGCAAGAGTACAGATTATGGTGGTGGAGTTGAGGATGGCTCCTTCCAATTTCCATGGTCTGGAACTTTCTCTCCTTTCATATCCTTGATCGGCATGCGCATTCTCACTCGTGCATACTCGTTCCAAGCACTCAACAACCTTGTCGGCGCGTGAAACATGTCCCTGCAAATTCGTGTGTTTGGGGAGCATGTTCCTTGAGGTCTTCAAGAAGTTTGTTAACTCGGCGGCATTTCAGAACGAGTACTATATATTTTTCCCCCTTGCACTCCACAAAACCACAAGATGCAGCAAATTTCGCTCTTTTGATGAGTTTCTGCAAGAAAACCCTCCCGCTAATCTCACACCTGCTCCATCTCTCAGCCAACTCCACGCAAAACCCCATTGATCAGCGCCCATGCCCATCCCTTTCCATTTCGCTTGGGCGTCTCCTCTTGTTGGCATCACAGTATCGCACTGCATCGGCTACTGCGTCCTCCGGTGGTGGGCGTTTGGATGTGTTGGGTGCGTTGGAATCCCAACCGGCGTTGGCCTGGATAAATATGAGGAAAAGGTTGCGTTAGCGCAATTCCCCAATCCTGTAAAGCCAACCCGACCAGCCGTTTCCGGTTTCCGTTGATGCCACAAGCGTGGACAAACCCTTCTCCCACGTTTCTACAAAATTCTTTCACCATCAGCGGCTTCTTTCAGCAGACATGAACACCCACCGAGATGTCTCCTTTGCTGACAAATCCTCCAACCAAGGCCTTCCTTTGCTCCCACTCCATCCGTGAAGATAGCACCCTCGCTTCCGTCCCTCCATTGCCACCACCAGTTACAACACTCCCCCGATCATTTTCCCGCACCTTTGACCAACTATCAGCTCGAGACACCTGGCGCATATCATCACCGCCAGCCGGTGGAGGTGACCGACGCGGGCCACGGTCCTCTGGCGGGAGCAATTGACGAGGATTGACCGCGGCCAACCTTGGGTCATAACCTTCGTCATCGTTGTGACGACGACGCCCTCCTGGACTACCCGGCCGCAATTGACCGTTGCGCCTAGCTTCGTGGGACTCTGAACGTCGCGAGGACGGAGGCGACCCGCCTGTTCGTTGATCCCGTCCCTCGCGGGGACCCCCAAACCGATCCGAGGCCCTCGACTGTGTAGTAAGTGCACCAATATATGAATCAATATTCTGCTGAGGTGAGCACCTCCACAAGATCTCACTGAAATAACTTACCTCGCCAGCTTTCTCTTCCATACCCGGCGGAGGCGGCCATAGATCCGGTCCCCGTCTCACTTCAACAGGAGGCGGCGTCGGTCTAGGCCCAGCCATTCCCGGTCCGAATGGGAAACGGGCGTGAGGTGGGCGGCCCATCGGTGGGTAGGGACCCAACGGCATTGGTGGTCGACCGAAGGGGAGGGGCGGACGATGCATGGGGTGCATACCCCAATGAGGCGGTGGCATGCCCCAGGCATCGCGGGCAACGGGTGGGGCAGGTCCATATGGACCACGAGCTCCGGGAGCGCCAGGACGCCCTTCCATTGAGGGTGGCAAACGTCCGCCCTTTGAAGGATACTCCCGATCTCTCTCCCAGTCTCTCCAGTACTGATCGCGCTCGCCAGAAGGAGGAGAATTGGCCCGCCCTCCTGGTGCGGAGTATGGCGGCCATGGGTGCCTAAAAGGGTCTGATGGACTATTTGCCCTTCCCGTGTCGCGGGGCCCGGCCTGCCGATGGGGTGACGGTGTGCGACTTGCATTTCTCCGTTTCGGCGAGTCCCTTCTGCTTTCTGCCACTCGACCACGCGATTCCTCTTCACCCATGCCCTGTTTTCGAGTTCGATCAAGCCCAGCTTCGCGAGGAATGCGGTCACCACTGCGGTGTTCGGGAGGCGCAGTTGCCAGCATGCCATCACTTTGAGTACGCCGTCGTTTTGCTTCCGTTTCGTCTCCATCATTTGGCCTTCGCTTCTCTTCGGTTCGACTTTTGGGTAAGTCCCAGCTACTTTCTTGGGTCTCTTCATTGAAATAGTATGATTTGCCGGTGGTCTTTGAATGGCATATGGTCCAGGGTTTTGGTGGTTCCGGCAATTGCTCGGGGGAGCCTTCTCGTTTTTTGGGCTTCTCCCCAGTTTTGGCTTTGTCAAGTCTGACACCGGAATCTTGCCCGCGGATTGGGGCCGAGTCGCGCTGCCGACCTCTGGGAGAGTCCAGATCCAAAGTTGGTTTACTCGTCTCAACGGCCACCCCACGAGAACCCTCCTTCTCTTTCCCGGAAAGTTCCTTCTTCTTTCGCGATTCCGGAGTATCCATGCGACGGCTGTCAGACCCACCACCGCCCATCCAATCCTTTTCTTTTTCTTTTTGCTCGAGCTTCATTTTTGCGGCTTTCTCTGCCGCTGCAGCGAACATATCCCCAGCATCCACCGTAGACGTGACCCTATCGCGGCCTGGGGACCAGTGATCGGGCCTGCGATCGCTGCGATCCCGTGGTGCGTCTCCCAGGTCTTTTTCCTTCCCCCTTTGGGCATCCCTTCCTCTCCTTTCCCTTTCTTTTCCGCCGTCCCAATCGCGATAGTTGTCCTCGTCAGATTTCCGCGGACCGTCACCGTCGTCACGAATTGCATTTGAACGGCGGAAATGATAGTCCCGCTCTTCATCGTCATCGTCCAACTCATATCCACTGAGAGAAATTGCTTCTTCCATGTCATAGTCCTCGTTTGCGTCTGAACGATTTGATATGGAAGAAGCAGGCGCTGCAAAAGAGCGCGACGAAGGGCTTGCCTGTCGCCGAGCCACGTGCTCATGTGGGCTTTGTTGGCGACGACTTGTTCCAGAATCCTCAGTGCTCCATCTGCGCTCGCCGCTCCGGTTGAATTCGCTACGGTACTCAGATTCGACTCGATCGCTCGTGTCTCGGGCTCGCGAGAAATCCCTGCGATAACGAATAAATATTCGTTCGGCAGGTAATCCGGTTGAATGCACCGTAGCGACGCTACCTGTCAAGAAGTTCCTGCCGTTCCCCTCCTTCCCCATCATTCCCGCGATCGCCACCACCCCGACCGACGGCACCCGCACCAGCACGCCTTTGCGACAACCCCACATCATCATCGAGTTCCTTCTGTCGTTCGAGCCCCGAGCTCCCACCGATACGGTCCAACTACATATGTTATAAAAATAATGGTGGGTCCTCCTATTTCAGCCTACTCGTGTCCAACCACCACCACACAACAACCGCATCCCGCGAAACCAACCCAACAACCGCCTCCCTTCCCGAAATAAACTTGCAAAACAAAACAAGCGGGAATTGCCGAAGGCCAAAATGCCGCCATCACAGCCCACGGAAAAGACGAGACGCCTTCGCGAATTTTTAACGCATACCTGATGTCTACTGGTGCTTGAGCTCTCGGTGAATCCCTCGCCTCCGGCCAATCCTCCTGCTCCATCATTTGAAGCCGCATTCAAAGCCGAGGACAGCGATCCAGCAGCACCTCCGGCACCTCCTACACCACCGGCACCTCCGCTGCTACATTTCCGCCCGCGCTCTCGACGTTTCTTACTCGGTTCCTCTACTTTTGCACCAAGCCTGTCCAAAATTGATGGACGAGCACTCGTAGTGGACGATCCCTCCTGCACTTGCGACTGCGCTTGTGCCTGCCGCGTCTGCGGAACCGGCGACGGCTGTCTCTGCTGCTTGATTTTCCCAGCTCCACCACTGCTCAAGGTCGACGATGAAGGGCCGATCGTCACAATCCGATTCGAGGCCGACTGCGGCTCAACAATTCTCCTCCTCGGCTCGCCCTGATTGCCAGAAACAAACCTGCCCGAATCGCCCTCTGTGTCCCTGGATTCCCTACCATCCCACCCACCACCCCGCTGCTCACGGTCAAGTCCACGGTCACGTTCCCGCGAACGATTCGCTGCGGCCCCCCTGTCGTAGGACGGCGGAGATTGCGGAGACGGTTGGCGTCGACGGCTGCCTGCACCAGCGATGGAAAAGCCGACGTTTGTCGGGCCCGGGTGCTCGGGAAAGCGGCGCATATTGGGTGAAACCTCTCTCTCGCTGGACGAAGGGGGGAAGTGGGGAGGCGGAGGAGAATAAGCATCCCGCGTTGATACCCGGCGGCGGTCAGCCATGGGTTTGGTGGTTTGGTGGTTGTGGAACGAACGCTTTGGGAAGTATCTGTAATCGAGTCAAGTGGAGAGAAATACAGTGTTGGCTGTGAAGGTTCAAGCGCGGATTGTAGAGATTTCCTTGGGGATTGGATGTCCCCAGCTGCTTTGGATAACGCAAAAAGAACATCCCGGAACACGTGACATATATGGGGACTCACACAAAAGTCCGCCTGAAGCCCACGTCTCGCTTTCGCTCGCTCCGCTGCATTTTCAACAACAATCACAATGGACTTGGAACACGATCCCGAGGAGTTTTACAATGCAGGTATATTCTTCCCTACGCCGTCTGATCACCCGGCGGGCTGGTGTCTTCGTTAACCTCAATCCCCAATATTCAGAGACTGTCTGGCAACGCCTCAAACGAAAATCTGTCGAAAACCCACTGGCATTTCCCCGTATGTATTCGTATCTTGTCCAGAGTTATTTCGACTCTGGCACTCTTTTTGCTTTGTGGCACGAAGAGCTTTGCGGTACCAGTCGTTCATTAGTTCTCTGGTTGTCCCAAACTGGAACGCACTGGGGACCCAAGACATTTGACAGTTTCTGATCTCTTCCCGATGTACGTTTGTTCCTTTATTTTCACCAGTTGTTGGGATGACAGCGTATTCCATGTATGCAATGTTTCGGGCACTGGACCGTCGAGATCGCATAGCATTCCAACATCAGCAACGGCGTCGTGTCGGTAAGGCAGGGCCCCACCAGCAGCCCACATTTCATTTGATGTACCCACTCTCCAGTTTTTTTTGTGTGCACTGGTATTGACGAACACTTTGGCGTCCCCCTCAGGGTTCCAAATGCTCGCAATTGTGGCGGTAATGGGCGGAGTTTGGTGAGTATTTCGTCCTAGCTCGCACCACCATCCATATCGTCACCGGCCCTCAATTCTTTCTTCTTTTGTGACAGGGTACGCGATTCACAAAGGAATCCATCTGAAAGACAGCACACGCAACCATTCTCGCTGGATGGGATCAAGGACTTGATTTCGTTTTGGAAAATGTCACCCGACGAGAAGGCTGCAGCTGCGGCTACTGCTACAGATTCACCGTCTTCTACCACTACACCACCCTCGGACAGCAACCCAACATAGACTGGCCAGCGAGGGATAGCTTTAGTATTTTTATGATGAACAAACAAAAATAAATTGCTTAATATTGCATAGGTCGCGTCTTGCCACTACTCAGGACAAACACTTCTTTCGAAACACGTCCTGTCGTCATTGATGGATCGTCGCATTTGTCGCAACGGATATGCGGAATCATGCCTTGCTTATAACAAGTCGAACATCAGATCCATTCCGCTGAACACCAAAACATTACAGAAGCATAAATTCTTTTCCAATATTTATCAGTGATATAAAAAATTGCATCAGTGGCCTCTACGTCCACATCAACGGCTTCGTATCCTTTAATCCACCTTGATGGAAGCAAAAATTTTCCTTACGAAGGTCAGTGCGGCAAAGTACCCCACCGCGCCAGTCAAAATTGTAAACAGCATGGACATGACCAACGACCATCCAAAGTATAGTACTGCCGATTCCCAGTTGTCGATGCCTGAAAGGGGAAAGAGTTTAGGAAACATGTACAATGAAGAAAACAAACAAGAGGTCCAGAATACGCACTGAGCCAACGCGAGTAGTACATGATGCTGTACACGAACACATAGAATCCAGTTGCGCCCGCAGTCATGAACGCGCGCCATGACCAATAATAATCCTATAGAAAGCAAAACAAAAGTCAGAACTGACAACGCAAAATGAAGCCGTGTCCGCGAAACGCAGATCCAGATACCCACCTCCGAGCACAAATGGAAGTAACACATCAGGATGGCCACCTCACTACACGTGATGACCAGAATGACAAAGACCAGAGACAGGAAGCCGAATACGTAATAGATGCGGTTCGACCAGATACTTTTCATGATGAAATACACCTCAATGAAGATGGCTCCAAAGGGAAGGATGCCACCAATCAAGGCGGAGATGTATTTGTTCAGGTATGTTGGCTACGAAGCAATCGTCAGCCTTTAGAAATTTCGGAGCAGAACAACGTAGCATTTTCGGCCTTACTTGGGGCGGGATTTGCCTGGGAATCTGATTGGTTTTCACGGGGTTCTGGATCGGCGGGGCCTTGAACCCCACGTAGGCTCCAATCATGCACAGAGGCAAAGACACCAAGAACCACAGAAGTACAAGCGCAAACATCGTACCAAACGGTACAGCAGCGGATGATTGAGCGCCAACAAGGAAGAAGTTGAGAATGATGAAGATGAAGAAGACGGTGCTATAACAGGATGAAATAAGTCAATCTTCTTTGCACGGTGATGAACAGCCCCAGTGTGATCGCTTACCCAGGGACCAAGGTAGCCGTCAGAACTACATTACGACGCCAGTATTCTCCTTGCAACATCTTGTACACACGAGCCGACACATATCCGGCGGCGCATGCAAAGCACAAGTAGAAGATGAGGGTGACCGTACTCAGCGAGCCACGACTGGACGGTGACAAAAATCCAAGAACCGCAAAAACTAGTGTCACGGCAGCCATCAAGAACAGTTGCGCGCCATTGCCCAAGAGAACGCTGAGAAGCATCCTTTGCGCTGGAGGACGGAATACATCGGCATGTACGAGCTTCCAACCAAAGTCTTCCTGGCCCCCATCCTCGTCGCCAAAACTATTGTACCGCGAAATATCTTTGTGGAGGGCCCGCAGGAGGATCATACCAATCATCCCTGTCAGCATGAATACAATCACAATCGAATTGATGATGCTACCGCACAAAACAGAGTTAGAGAAGATATTGTCACACTGTGAAGAAGACCATGCGCATACCTGAACCAGTGGACGCTGGGGTTTTGGACATACAGGTAATGATCCCACCGCGTTCCCCATGGCGTTTGGGACGGCTGCAAAATGTCCGCACATGAGCAAACGATCACAAACATCCTGGACTGCATTCGAGGACCATACCAGCCACGTCACGCTGTATGTGAACTTAATTCCGGTGTTTTCTGTTGTTTCGTTCAACTCAAGCATGGGTCCACCTTGATTCAAATTAGCGCACCCGACACCCGCATCTCGGGCGCTGGAGACATACCTATATGAGCAACGAACCTTCAAAGCACTGGAAAGAAATTCATGATCATACCTTTGCGCATCAATGAGAAAGCCCACAATTCGGTGAACAGTGCCTTCGGGGTCCGAGTGGTACTGAAGAGTGATGTCAAAGTGGTTGTTGAGGTACTTACGATCGAACTGAGGAAAAGATACCTGTCAGCTAATTTAAAAAACATGGCCCCTGTACGTCCTAATAGCTCACCTGATCCTCAAACCCCAAGTCAAAGCCAATCGCAAAATCACCACCCTCGAGCTGTTGACCCGCGGGTAATCCGTCCACAAACCAGTTTTGCTGGTACTCTTCGGCAATTCTAAAGGAAACAACTCAATCACAGACAAGGACGCGACTTTTGCCATCAAAGTTCAGCTTCGTACCTATCGTTGATGAATTTTGCATCCTCTGCCGGAATCTTCACACCTTCACACAATGTGCTGCAAGTTACGTTTTCCAACATCCTGAGCTGTCCATAGGAGGGGATAACATCGGTTAGGGCCCCGTTCCAGCACTCTGTCACCATCTCACCGGATAAGGGGAGCAAGCCCAAAATGCTCGTGGGATACCCGTTCCCAGTAGCCCACAGGTCAGCAGTCTCCCCTGCTTCCCGTTACCGAGTCCCAATTGAACCTACCTCAAAGTCCGCCTTATATAACCGGTCCCCAAACAGGATGGCCCCCAAGCTCTCCCTCTGCTTATCCGGCTTCCCCTCTTTCGGAGGGCAAAAGTGGAACTTCTCATAATAATAGTCAAAAGGGAGCAAATCCCTTTCAGAGGTAAGAGCATTTACTGTTAGGTCGACTTTGTAGTGTGCTGTGTAGTCGTGGGGGGCGACGCCCGGGAGGTAGAATGCGCAAATGGAAGTGGAGAGGGAGAGGAGGAGGAGAGTTGTGATGCGCATTGTTCTACGGGAGAAGCGTTGCGCACGAAGTGTATATCACAGGGTGCGAGCCTTGCAAAGCGTGGCGAGGATCTTTAGTGTTTTCGGTGGTGATGATAAAAAGAGGCCTGCAAAAGTGGAATGTGTTTGCGGGATTTGGTGAGGTTCGACTTTGATTGCAGGGTCGGCTGAGCCACGTCGGGTATCCAATCGCGTCCGACACCCTTCGCGCAGCACCGCTAGAAATTCTAAGTTGTACGCTAGAAATTCTATACTTAAGCACTTCCGCATTTACGCGGAGATATATTCATACCAAAGTCTACTATCTAGATGTCCCGCGTTACCCGTCCCACTAATGGCTTGTCATCAAACACCCTCCACATTCCCCATGGCACTTCCACCTGTGCTAGGTGTGGGTCGGGGGGTAACCACACTTCCGGTGGTGCCACGTTCCAAGAAGCGTTTCTGTGAAACGGCGCCAGCGAACGTTACAACCATCTTGTGGAAGGCACGTTGGATTTGCCACCTGTCGCGAGGACGAAGGCATTGCAACGGAAGAGACATCAATATGACATGCAACACAAAACGTGATGTGGAAGTTGCACCACTCACAGTTCGGCAATTCTGCTGAACGAAGGCCTCGAGACCCCAGACGACTTGTCCAAATCCTTCTGCAGCACATCCTTAAACTTGAAATCGCTCAAGAGAACCAAATCCCTACTGATGCGATGGAGAGCTTGCGCCAAGAAGAAGGAAAAGACAACGGTGATGATGATGCCGCCCGCAACCACGCCGGCCACCGATCCGACGGTTTTCTTGGTGCTTCGGGTCAGTTCGGCGAGTATGTCGTCTCGACGCACAAAATGTACGATTCCCCAGCGCAGATTGAGAGAGGATAGTTCCCTCATTTGAACAATGTAGACGCCGTCCGAGAGTTGGAATTCGAGGGTAACCGGACGACTAGGTTGGGCGATGTAGTCGTATAGGGTTCCGTTCGGAGTATTGCGAAGAAGGTGAGCGTGCAAAACCTGGACAGGTTCCCAGTACGTTTGATTAGCCGCAAGCTCAGGGAGCGTCAACAAGCCAACGGGGTCACCGGTGCTGCTGTTGCGACGGTAAATGTCGGCCTCCTCGAAGTTAAGGGAAGATCCAATAAGGATGTCCCCAGACATGTCCAGGTCAAAAGCGTAAATGTATCCGCGGTAGGAAATAGTACCGGCGAGTTCTCTCAATGTTATACCGACAAACTCGAGCGAGAAGTCACCGCCTTGGACGCCAATGAATGTGCCGTTCTGGAAAATAGCGCGAGAGTGGGTAGCGAAACCCCAATCCCACCATATATAGGGTTTTGTCCAGGCAGCCGACGAACTGTTCTTCGGGTCAATATCCTAAGAGAAGGAAATGTAAGTATGGGGCCACCGCCCGCGCAGCTGATAAACGGTAAATACTTACCACTACCCAATCTGCGAACTGGACATGCCAAAAGTGTCACTTATCTAGTCTAAGCGGTCGGAAAGCATACCTAACCGAACCCTCTTCCATGCTTACCGTATTATTGACTTCGCGGTCATTAAAGAACACCATGTTACTCCCATCCGGCTGGACGTCATAATATTCCCAATGCGTCCCATGCTGCGTTATGAAACTGAACCACGTCTGATTGTCCGATACCCCCGAATCTGCTCCCCACTGGGCGCCCTCGGGTACCAAAGTGTAATGCAGAGTCGAGAATGAAGCGATGTTGGGCACGAGCGTGTTGAGGAGAAACAAGTTAACTTTGAACTTGTCGGCATCGGTTGCCGCCGAATAGAGGCCAGCGCGCCAGTTGCGGCTGTGGTCATCTACGGCCCGTTCAACCATTTGGATGCGGGAGGCGAATGCATTCGCGATACCGGAAAGAATTTGCGATTGGAGCGAGTCGGCGAGATTTGATGCGGACGTCTGATTGATGGAGTCAATGAATGCAGTTGGTTGAAACCTTTGTCTCGTCGTGACTCACTAAAGCAGCACCGTAAGTTACCGCCCATGTTACGGCTGCCACGAGCACAGCAAGGGGTATAATGAACAGAATCAGCACCACCGATATGGGCATGCGCCCCTGTTTCAATCCGTTAAAGAATCGCGACCACGACCAAACGCGGGTCGTGGGGACGTTCTCTCCTTTGCTGTTCAACGACATGGTAGGATCGCCCGAGGACGAGGCCTGCTGGCTCGCCATCTCGGATTAATATTGAAACGTCGGAGGTGGAGTTGGAAAGGGAAGAACCTTAAGCGGGGAGTGAGAAGAAAGGATTCGTTTATAAAGGAATTTCAACCAATCCGCCCTGCGTTTGTTTGGCGTCTTGGGTTGTTTGGGTGTTGGACCCCTTGGACCCGCCGCCCCGATTGCAGTCCAAACAGTGCCTGATCAATCGGGCCTAGACTCCCAACTCTCCAAGCGTCCCCAATCCTCGGCACGCACGTTTGGTCGGTTCGGTCGGACAACGGGAGCCCGTGGTGCAGTGTTTTGGGGGCGGGGATCATGTTTACTTACGGAAGAACATAATATATGTTGGCTTTTCCCTGAGGCACTCGCACTCCATTTATTTTTGGGTTTTCTTTCCACAGAAGTTGGTCTAGAAATAATGGTTCGAGGGGACGAGCGCTGTCGTGAAGCCAACCAATTGCGGGAGCAACAGCAAAAACGAGGCAATAGAGAGGTTACGGTGGGAAGGTTTTCCTTCCCATTTTACCTTCATTACCTAATTTTTGTGGCTGGTGAGGAGGTCGCGAAGGAAATTTGAAGTGAAAACGCGAGAGTTTTACCTTCACCACCTCAAAGGAAGGTAAAACACGAAGGAAAACCTTCCACCGTAACCTCTCTAATTTTTTCAAATACCCAATGCCGGAATAGTTCATTTACTGTTACAAACTTTTGTACCCGCCCTTTGCACAAGAAGTTCCTTAGCGACCGTCTCCCTGCTTCCCCCTCTGAAGTAGGTTCTGGCAAAGAGAAGACCCTAGGCGTCCCGACAACTTTGACTGACATGCGCGTGCCACGCTGGGGCATCATAAGATATTCTCGTTAGACGATTTTTCGATTGCGGTGCATTGATGATGCGTGTCTTACTGATAGCTGATCAATCATGGCTCGTCATCCTGAGCCCCCCAATTTTGCGTAAGAACCAGATTGTGTTCCACTCCTTGCCCATCTGGCTGGCAGGAAAGATGGGAGACGAAATGTAGGCGGCAAAGAAATAATCGTAGTATTTGACGCACATCCGCTTCCAGATGGCAACCGCATCGATGTGCTTTACTCGCTTAAGGTATACTACTGCGATGGCAAAGTGGATCAAACTGGCCAGCACCGATAGCCATATTTTCAGGATACTGACAGGGACTTCATACGATGGGAAGTCAAAAATGTAGGCCTCCTGGTTTGGGCCGTAGTACCACGCTGGAAGGAAAAAGCTCACAGTAACGGCACCATAAACTCTGAATAGTGCAACGCTAAGAACCAGCATTGAAGGGTGCAACAAAGTTGATGATAGTTTGCTCTTACCGAGCATGAATGCCCAGAATGTAGTGGATGACGCGAGTATAATCCTCCGACCTGAGGTCTTGCTTCCTTTTCCTCTCGAGGGTGTTGTCTCACATGTTGTCTTCCACACCGTGGTGAAGATCCAGTGCAGAAGGTGGCAACACTGCCGTAGGACCAGACTTTTTTTCGCACTTTTCATGGTCCGCTGAATGCAACTTCCTGCGGGCCTGACCCAATACGAGGCGTGGGAGGTAGACAAAGGCCCCCGCACTAGAAGATTGTTCATGGCACAACTCGAACGTCATGGCAGCCAATTCAACGGCAAGGTAAATCGCAAATGTGGTCCAGCTCTCGATCATAGACAGGGTAAAGAAAACCTTGGAATGAATAGCAGTCAAGGCAGAGTAAACATATGAAAATGCTTCTGCTAGCCTGAAGCCAACCATGCGCAAAGGTTTTGCTCACATAGGTTTCATATGCGGACTCAATATAAAATTTGGCGGCTCCTCCGAGACGAATCGGATCTGTTGGTGTGTTACTGCTATTAAGTCCACCCGGGTTTGGGATACCCATGAAAGGACACTCAACACACCTCCGGTATGTCCATGGTTTCGATGAATCTGACAAGGAGATGATGGTGACTTTCCGAGTTTCACGCCCAAAATTTACGGGCTCCTTACCACTCCATGCAAAAGAGAAATCAGCCCGGCAACGAAAAACATTGCCGCAATTTTAAACGCGATGACGATTGGTAGCCGGTACACTTCATTTACTGTCGTGATGGTGAGGTAGTATAGACTTCCCGGAAACACAGTCAGATCAGATTGGGACAAATCGATTTCTTTCCCACTCACATGGTGACGAACCAAAACATATCGTAGGCTAAGGGCACGGTGCTGGTTGCGTATTTCATGTTAATCGATAGACGTAGGTAATTTACGTTGGTTTTTCTTGAAGCACTCACGCGCTCCGTAAAAACTTCAGCCAAAAACGTTCCTCTTTCTTGAGATCCGCGGGAAGTAAGAGATAAGTCACGAGAGGAGGAATAATGTTAAACCAAACACCTCCGCCAATGATGGGCATGAAAGGAAACGGGAACATCCCAGCCCAAATCGGAATCAAGGTCGAAATCCAGCAAACGATCCCTTGTGCGAGGAGAGGCAGGAAAACAACGCGCCAATTTGTCCAGTGGACTGGCAGCCCAAGGGTGGAACGGATCCAGTGCACGGACGAGATTGGATAGCACATATGTAAGAGCATTGTCAATGTGCTCCATATGTATCCTGCTTCTTCAACCCGCCCGCTATTCAGCATAGGAGTGGTCGGACAACTCGTAATGAAAACATATGGGGCGGCTCCGGCGACCATCCCGGCCACGTGGACCAGGATCACGGCCACTTTGGATTTCCCCCATGCTGGTGAATCAACGGGGGGCTCCGGTTTCGGCGGAAGTTCTTGCATCCGGTTAGCAGATATTTCAGGCATGATATAAGCTTGTGAATTTTTGGAACGACTGTATCGGGGTCTGGGCGGCGGACAAAGGACCTACTCCCTCACCCGCTCGATCATTGAGCAAACAAACACTTCCTGAGCCTCCAAACAATCAAATAATCACACGTAGCTCCCTTAGCTGTTATCACGAGGTCAGAGGGATTCAGCGCGAAACGAGCTTTGAGCTTCAACATTCCATACTACCCATTGCACTTCAAAAATTGAGCCACCTCGCCGCAACGCAAAATACCCACGAATGACAAAATGGCATCCACGCTCAAACCCATCACACTGGAGCCCGCCACACGTCGCTCTCGCCGCCCCACCGAGGAACTGAAAGAACTGGATGAAGGGTATGGATCCATGCCGTCTGTAAAGGAGGGGGATAACGCCATCAGTTCCGCGGGCGCGTCGATGTCGGTATCCACCAGCGCTGTTGACGTGGCCGCAGATCCTGAATCCCATCTCGATGCTCCGACGGATACAACTATATCACCCGCAAAACCTCCAACACCAGTACAAAACAAGTTCAAGGTGGTCGTCGCGCCGCGAAAGCGGGGTCCTCACCCTATCGCAGCGTCCGAACCTTGTCCTCCGCCCTCACATTTGAAGACGAGCGAACCCACGCATGGGCAAACGGATGCGAGTGCGCTTCGGCGGAAACTCGAAACCCTTGTGCTCGCCGGAAAGGAGGAATCTGGAGGGGGGGCAAGTGGTAAGGAACAGAAGGGAAAAGGAGGAGGGGTATCCAGAAGTCGCGCTCCATCGGTCGGTGTCGAGGTATCCAGAAGTCGCGCTCCGTCGGTTGGGATTGAGGTTTTGGTGCCTCGCAGCCGTGCTGCATCTGGAGCGAGGAGCCGAGCTCCATCCGTTGGGGCGGAAATCTTAGGACCGAGGAGTCGGGCACCATCAGCTGGAGGTGAAGGGACGACGGGGAAAGTGGGTGCCAGCAGGGCGGCCAGTATCCGTGGGGCTTCCGATTCCGTGTCTGAGTTTTGCAACGACTCGGAATACAGCGAGGATTCGGATAGGGAAACCGTGGGGGTGCTTTGGCGTCGGCCGCCGGGTAAACCTATGCATGCTTTTTTGGACCGCGAAGCTAGCATCGATGACTTGCCCGACGACGGATTGGATCGCACAGCCTTCCTGCAGACTCACGCCGGCCCTTTGATGTCTGCTGTAGATGAAGTATGTACGCCAGGACGCTTAAGTCGGTGGAAACCTGTAAATAATCTGAAGGCTGTTGCCGAAGGGAAGGGCGGGCTAAATGAGGTTGGGGAGGAAGAGGAAGATGAGGACATCGATGTTTGGCGACCAGGCTGGGGAGCAAGTAAACTGCGGAACGGTGTGGGGGACCATCTGGGACATCATTCTGTGAATGCCCGCGCTCCAGTGTCTGCACCTGCTCCCAAGCCGACGGCACCGATTACGTTGCATTTGGATGCCGTTGCCGAAGAAGAGGAACATGAGGATGACGACGAGCAGTCAGGAGACGGCTCGTCGCGCGATACTCAAAATGATGGTGGTGACTTCGAACAAACTCCGCAAACAGTAGAGCTGGATGGAAGCTCCACAACCCTTGCTTCAACCTCCCAGAACTCGCTGCCCACCATCCGGTCTACTGCGCCGGCTTCGAGCCGACCAACAAAACACCGGTGGTTCCCACGCCCACAGCAAATTCCTCTCCTGAAAAAGTTTTATCGGAATTCAACTGAATCTTCAAAGACACGTGGAGGCGGGATTCGACGTTGGATACCAGGATTTGAAAAGGACAGGACAAACGCCGTAAGCCGCGCCAATACCGCCGACGCGGATACGACGCAACAGGAGTTATTAGCCCCTACGAGTGTGCCATTGACACATAAAGATGCAAAGGAGCTTGAGGAGGATTTGGCGGAGCGGAGGAGGTTTGAGAGCAATTATAAGGTGCTCCTTATGGCAGGTGTTCGATTTGTGACCAAAACATTTAACACCACACTCACACCACGGCAGGTTCTAAAACAACTTGGCTCAGGCGGCCACTCAACTGTACGTCTCGGCATACGCCAAACTGATTCACATCCCGTCGCTCTCAAGTATATTCGCTCTACCTCTGTTTGGCATTGGCATCCCTCCCCTTCATCTCCGAATCGCATACCCTTGGAAATCCACCTCCTCCGAATGCTACCTCCACACCCAAACATTATTTCCTATTTCGAGCATTTTTCCTTCGCGGGTGGTGCGAAATGGGTCATTGTGATGGAATATTTGGGAGAGGAGTGGGTTGATCTGTATGATTTTGTGGAAATGTTTGGACCGGTTGAGGAGAGCATCGCGAGGGAGGTATTCACGGAGGTAGTGAGGGTTGTCGAATACTTGCATTGGATGGGGTATTGCCACAATGATATCAAAGGTGAGCCTTTCATCTTCTCCTGCTGCACGGTGCTTCTAGGACTGTACGACTAGATTACCAACCACCACGTTTTCAGACGAGAACATCCTGATCAACACCACAACTCGGACTATTAAACTGATAGACTTTGGATCCGCAACCTCCCTCACCGCCGGCGCGACCTCCACTTATTTCTACGGAACTAAGAAATTTGCCGCCCCAGAAGCGGTCCGCGGCAACGCATACTACCCGGAATCGCAAGAGGTATGGGCCCTCGGCACACTTCTCTACGTGCTCCTGTTCAAAATGGACCCGTTCAAATGCGAGGACGAAATACTGGATCTGGACGTGGGCGAACGGATGCATGCTTTAAGAACGCAAGGGGGCGTCACGGTTTCTGATGCTGCCGTGGAGGCGATTAAGGGGATGTTGGAAAAGGATTGGAGTAGGAGAATTAGGGTCGGGGAAATTTTAAAACTGCCATTTTTTGGGGCTTCGGGAGTTTTCGCTTAGCGACCAAATGGCTTCATTTGAATGAAGGTTTTGGTGCAGGGACAACAGGCGCGTGTCAGATTTTTAGGTCATTATAGTTTAAGTAGATACTGTTTCGATGTTTGGGCGGATTTCCGCCTGTCAAAAGAAAGAAGAAAACCTTCCTTTTCTTTGGCTACCAAAGCGTTTCTGTCGCGTAGTTCGACAAATAGGTAATTGGTCAGAATTGGTCGTGTATCTACACGCCAGAGACATGGTATTCAAACTAAAGAAAAGTGGAAGAAACCTGCCAAACTATCATCTAAGGATGGGTTGCAGCTGATACGAAAACTGACCCAGATTGGCTCTGTTGGGTTTTAGCTGGAGGAACAATGCCAAGTGACGTCAATCGCAGTGGATAATAGAGACAATATGTGGGCATGGCTAACTAAATGACAACGGGCATTCGGAAGGAAACCCATTGTTTGGTAAAACTCAAGTATGCACACGGTGCAGTATGTCTATGAAGAGTTGTTGATGTTGGAGTACCGCTGGAGTTCATTAACGGATCAGTTGATGTGTGTTTGCCTGGAAACAATGGTAGAGCAGCTGCCGCAGTCTATTTTGAATCAACTTTCGGGGGAAACAAAGAAGTTTTAGCAGAATGAAGGATTGAAAATCGCGTTCGTCAAAAGTGACGGCTTTCCGGTCCCACGTGTAAAATAGGTGATCCGCCGGCGCTCCCGACCCAAATGCTGAAAGAGTACGATACTTAATAACGAATTGAGGGTTTTCAAGAAAACAACATTGCCAGTGAAGATAAGCCGCTGGAAAAAATCGTTCCAGCTGAAACGGCGGTACGATCACTGCTGGTGCCAAATGATAATCTTCGAATAGTGACGACCCTCAAGTACAGGATACATTGATCTGGGCGGAGAGAAGGACATGGAGTACTGTATGGAAGGGAACGGCATTGAGTCCCGCAAAAAGCGGGGCATTAAAACATTGCCGGGCAATTGGAGCGAGAGGATACCCCGGATACCCCCTCATTCCATAGACTAAGCGCGTGCCGTGGGATGCAATGATGATTCGATTTACCGCGGGAATGTGGGAATAACAAAACCTCCTCGAAATCCGGTTGACGGAGAGACTAGACCCGGAAGAAAGCAACGCAACTCAACTCCATCATCGAGATAGTATAATACCCAGTCTTGGTAGCAGCTAACGTGCAGTGAACGTACTGCACTCTTCCAGTCCAAGTCCTTTGACCTTGCGTTGACTGCATTGCTCTCGACGCGTGCTGTGTTCAAGCAGACCTCTCTCCCGTAACCACTTTTCCACATCGGACCCCAAATGACACTGGCCTCATTACCCTCCTCACTGCTGCGACTGCTAGCCTCAACAGGCTTACCCATACTGACCTCCGCAACAAGCAAAGGCCTAGCTCATGCTGCTCCTCGAAGAAGAATATTCGTCAACACACCCTTATCCCCCGATATGCTGGATCATAGAGGATATCCCGCTGCCAGATATCCATCTAATGAAATCAAAACGGGAAAGTATACTATATTCACCTTTGTTCCCAAAAATCTATTCGAGCAGTTTCGAAGGGTAAGTTGAGGCAAAGAGGTCACATCAAAGAGGACGAGGCGACGCTGACCTTTAATAGACTAGTTTTTCCCTACCGTTTTACTTATTGGACCTGGTGCTCTTTTCAATCCCTTAATAGGTGGCGAATCTGTGAGTGCCTGCATCATATCCTCCTTTGCCCGCCCGTATTGCTGAGTAATGGGCTTTTATTCTATGACCTGCCCTAACAATTCCCTATTAAACCTCTTTTTGCCCTTTACATCCCAGCTACTTTTTGATGACGGTCATTCTTCAGATTTTCCCCATGTTTGGCGCAGCCTCTCCTATCCTCGCGGCGATGCCCATGATGATCATTCTTTCCATAACCGCTATCAAAGACGGCGTGGAAGACTTGAGTCGGCATCGGGTCGACAGAGAACTAAACAACTCGATAACTCTGACATTGCAAGACGGATGGTGCAACATGAACCACGCGGATCGCGGTGGGGGTCTTTTGGGATGGCTGGGTTTAGGACGAATGTACCGGGATTCACGCAAAGTAGAGGACGAGAGTTCACAGCTAAAATTTGATGATTACCCTTTCGATCGTCCATGGGGAGACTCTACCACCACCACTTCAGGATGGAAATCCACACCGTGGAAAGATATCAAAGTCGGCGACTTCATTCTCCTCCGCTCCAATGACCGCGTACCTGCCGATATTTTAGTCCTCGCTGCCTCGGAGCCCGACGGCGTTTGCTACGTGGAAACCAAATCCCTAGATGGAGAAACGAATCTCAAAAGCAGAGAAGCGTTGAAGGAAACATGCTGGCTGCGGAGCGCAGAGGAGTGCAAACGTATCAAGTTTGTCGTCGAGTCGGAACAAAATACCACGAATTTGTACGTCTACAGCGGAACGATCATCTTTCCCGTCACCATTGACGATGACTCTACGGGTGTTGTTGGCGGAGAGTGGGAATTCGGGTGTCGCGTGAATGGTGGTGGGCCCGTCATCACAAACGTCAATGAAAACGACAAAGGTAAACCGCCCGCAAAAGATTCTGTCGTACCCATCAATATCCAAAACATCCTGCTGCGCGGGTCGTTCATTCGGAACACGGATTTTGTCATTGGGTTGGTCTTGTTTACGGGGAGGGATACAAAGGTCATGTTGAATGCTGGGGCAACCCCGTCAAAGAGGAGTAAGATTGAGAGGTTGATGAATCCTCAGGTGGGTGGTGAAAATGAATGGGAACGATTCGCATCGCCGGCCGGATTCTCTCTATCGTTCATAATAACCCACCGCTTATCCGCTTTAGGTAGCAATCAACTTCCTCATGCTCCTATTCATGTGTATCGTCATAGCCTGCCTCCAATCTAGCCGTATGAGGCATTGGCTCGCCATTGGAGCGCCATGGATTTCGCAGTCTGAAACGGCGAAGACCTCTGCGTTTTTCACTTTTTGGTAAAGCTTTTTGACGTCATTTTTTCCTCGATGCTTGGGGGACTCAAATGTTCGCATGCTTTCCCAGGGCGAGTGTTATCATGCTGCAAAATATTGTGCCGATTTCATTGTACATTACAATTGAGGGGGTGAAAACGGTTCAGGTGAGGACTTCGTTTGTCCAATTACCGAGTTTGCAAGGGATGGAGTTTGTCGGGGTTCTCATCCTTGATGTCGCTCAGGCGTACTTTATACATACCGATGTGGACATGTATGATCCCGAAACGGATAAACCCTGCATGACGAAAACGTGGAACATTTCAGATGATTTGGGACAAATCGAGTATATTTTTTCTGATAAGGTGTGTCGGTGAATTTTTCTCCTGAATTGCGGCATTCTTTGTTGTCGCGGGCCGGTTTACGATATGAATGTTCATACAGACCGGAACCTTAACTCAAAACAAAATGGAATTCCGGCGTTGCTCCATATTCGGCACGGCCTACGGTGAAGGCATAACCGACGTCACTGCCGAAGCCGAAGGCCTCGACGCTGCAGCTCGGGCAATCCGCATGCAACAACTATCCGAACTCATGCACACCGAAATGCACGCCATCTACGCACCCCCATATGCATCCCCTGTTCTCGCCTTCGTCGACACAACGATTTTTAGAGATTACCAAAATGATCCCCATCAAGCGGATCATATTCGTGAGTTTTTCACCCACTTGGCAGTATGCCATACTGTTCTCGCACCAAAGTTTGAGGCATCCTCCTCGTCTTCATCCACTACCGAGATCGTCTACAATGCGCAAAGTCCCGACGAGCAAGCTCTAGTCGCGGGTGCAAAAGACGCTGGTTTTACGTTTATCGGGAGAGCGCAGGATGAGGTGACGGTGGATGTGATGGGAACCGTGAGGAAGTTTCGGGTTTTGAATATTTTGGAATTTAATTCTACGAGGAAGAGGATGAGTGTTGTTGTTAGGGATGAGGAGGGGAGAATTGTGTTGCTTTGTAAGGGGGCTGATAGGTATGTAGGTCCGCGCTCTCAGTATGTCTTCGGTGCGGGGAACTGATTTTTGTTCTCCCTTTGTTTGCCGGTCTCATCCGTACCTCCAGCGTCATCTACGAACGCCTGGCACTCTATCAAGACGACCTGCGGGACATTACGTTCTCCCATCTTGAGCAATTCGCCAACGAAGGATTACGGACTCTCTGCATCGCCCAGCGGACAATTCCAGGAAAAGAGTATGAACAATGGAGTAGCATGTACCAGGCGGCTAGCACGGCACTGGTGGATCGTGAAGGGGAGATTGAGAAGGTTGCGGAGTTTATTGAGAGGGATTTGGTGTTGTTGGGTGCTACTGCTATTGAAGGTATCATTCCCTTTTCTGATTTTTTTCCTGTTGCGTTTCCAGTTGGTGCAAAAGCGCCCGTATCTAACAATGGCGCAATTTTGTAGACAAACTCCAAGACCAAGTGCCAGAATGCATCGGCCTCTTGCGAGAAGCCGGCATAAAAATTTGGGTTCTTACGGGCGACAAAATGGAAACCGCAATCAACATTGGGTTCGCCTCTAATTTGTTATCCCGTGACATGTCTTTAATCATCATCAAGGGGTCCGATACGGCTTCTGTAGGCCAACAGATATCTGAGGCGTTGCAACATTTCATTTGCCCTGTTGCTACTGCCGCGGAGGCTGATGCGGATAAAGGGAGAAAAAGGTGGTTTCTGCCCGGCATGTTGAAAAGGCCTGTGCAAAGCACCCAACCCCGGCCCTCCACCGCATCACACAGCGCGGCCTTCAAACGTGCCTCTATCATGCACGTTGAGTACGGCTTAGTGATTGACGGTGACTCGTTACGCTACGCGCTCGAAAACCCCGGCAACCGCGAACTGTTTTTACGGTTGGGAACGCGGTGCAAGAGCGTTGTGTGTTGTCGTGTGAGTCCGAAGCAAAAGGCGCAGGTAGTGCGGTTGGTTCAGAAGGGGTGTAAGGCCATGTGTTTGAGTATTGGCGATGGGGCGAATGATGTTAGGTGAGGAGGATATTTTTCGGCGTGGTTTCCTTTTCCCAAAACTAGGTCCGAGACTGGTAAATAACCGACGCGTTTGCTTTTTCCTCTCTCCGTTACAGCATGATCCAAGAAGCCAACGTTGGCGTAGGCATATCCGGCCAGGAGGGTCTCCAAGCCGCTATGGCCTCGGATTTTGTGATTTCACAATTTAAGTTCCTGTCTAAACTGGTGCTGGTGCACGGGCATTGGTCGTACCACCGCACCTCCGAGACGGTGTTGAATTTTTTTTACAAAAATATGGTGTGGGTTTTTGCGTTGTTTTGGTATCAAATGTATTGCGGGTGAGTGCCTAGGTCTTCTGTCGATTTTTTTTTGCCTTTGGTATGGATGTTAATCGAATGGCTTTACGCCTCCTAGATTTACGGCTGACATTTTGTATGATTACACATACTTGATGTTTTACAATTTGTTCTTTACGTCGCTGCCTCCGCTATTCCTTGGTGAGTAGGATCAGGGGTCGCCTTCCACCATTTAATGTTTCCGAGAATGAAACTTGACCATACACCTCCAGGCATCTTCGATCAAGACGTCTCAGCCGAGTATGCTCTCGCAGTTCCCCAACTCTACAAAATCGGCATGCAGCAAACTCGCTTCACCCGTACCCGCTTCTTCCTCTTTGTCCTCGACGCCGTCTACCAATCCATTATCTGCTTTTACGCCGGGTATTTCTTCTACGAAGTCGAAGAAAACTCGACGGGCCGCAGTTCGGACAAGAAAATCATGGGCACAGCCGTAGCCATGTTTGTTATCGTGACCGTCAACATTTACGTAGGCCTTAACATCCACAATTGGACGTGGATGGTTTTTGCCGTGGTGTTTATGAGCATGGCTAGTTTTATCGTGTACATGCCCGTATGGGCGCAGTTTCAAGTCAGCACCGTGTTTCATTTGGAGAAGCGCATGTACAATAGCGGCGGGTTTTGGTGCGCGGTGGTCGTGGTGACCACTCTGTGCATATTGCCGCGCATCGTGACAAGGGCGTGGAAGAGTTCGTTCCATCCTGATGATTTGGATATCGTGAGGGAGAGGCAAAAGTACAAGATCGGGCCGCCGCCAAAGACGAGAAAGAGGAGGAGGAGCAGTGTTGTGAAAACCAAGAGCTGGGTGGATGAGGAAGGGAGGGAGGAGATGGGTGGGGGACTTAAGGGCAGAAAATCGCTGGTTTCGGTTCGTGAGGTGGTCGAGGGAGAGGAGGGTGGTATGGACGAGCAGGATGGCGGACAATACGCCCTACCTTTAACCCCCATCTCCCCACTACCGCGTTCCGCATCGCCTGATGGCATCCGGCCGCCAGATATCGGCACCACCCACCACCGGCGTCACCACCGTAGCTTCTCGACCGCCCAGCCACCTGTGTATGAAGCCGTACGCGACTCCTCCCCATCCTCACCGATCCGCGTCCGCCGGCCCCGCTCAGCACCGCTCATGCCGCGCCTGTACCCCGACGACCACCGCATCCACTTCCACCTCCCCGACACCGACGCCTTCTCTGAAACTGGCTCGATCCTCTCCCACGCCAGTATCATCAACATGGAATCCCACACCACCATGCCGAACACCGGCTTCGCCTTTTCCGGCGACGAAAGCGCCGTCGCTCATGACGTTGTTAACAACTTTTCTTCGGGTGGGTTGGTCGAGTTGGCTGAAGACCGAAGACGGTTCTCGATGGGGTCCAGCAAGTCCTTGCATTTGGGTAGTGGCGGACGTTTTAGTGGGAGTATGGGGAGTGTGAGAAGTCGTGGTGGTGGTGGTGGCGGTGGCGGGTCTAGTTATGGGGCTTTGCCTCTTGCTGGGGAGTCGACGAGGAGGTTGGAGAAATTGGAGACTGTGTTGGAT
>JADGKA010000287.1:0-26687 GCA_027604605.1 Borealophlyctis nickersoniae
CCTGAGTGGGGGGTGTTTGCTGTTGTTGTTGTTGTTGAGGAGTTTGCGGCGTTGGGGTGCGAGCTGGGGTGATTGGGTGTGTCGGGGACGGCGGAATGATGGGAGAGTTTGGTTGTGATGGTAGGGGCAGGGGCGGTGGAGAGGAGGGAAGATCCATTTGATTCGGCGGGGAAGCTATTGCACATTTGGGTTGAAGGAATAGCCGGTACTGGATACCCAGGGACGAATTTTTTACCCATGCGCATCCACAACGATCTTACCTTGTTTATGAGGTCGTCTTCGTTACAATAAAAGTTGCATGTGAAGTTGAAAGAAATGAAGCAAAGGAAGAGTCGTCAATGTTTGCATGCAGGTTGTTTTTGCATGATACGAGAATGGACGCATTCTAACGCCGGATTGGCCCTTGCGGGCGATCCAGCGGCGAGATCAGGGTTTTACCTGCACGAGTGATCGCACGGAAATTCGACGAAATCCACATCACTTTGCTTCAGTGCGGTAAAGGAGCGACTTATCGGCATTAAATTTACAAAGGATTAGATCCGCACGTCAGTTTGCGCAGTCCGGAAGCGCGTTCACAACCGGGGAGACTCTCGCTTGAGCACCGAAACTTTGTAAAAAGGACCAAAAGGATGTCTTTCACCAGGAAGGCTCCAACATGGGAACAAAGCCCTACTGCCAGCGCTGCTGCTTTGACCTTCTCACGAGGCATCAGAGACCAGATGAAAAGGCGGGGATCGAGATGGATCGCCCTTTGACGCGTCAACTGTGCATATCCAGACTCATTGGCCGAAAGCTGTGATGAGCCAACATCGCTTGACCTTGAATTTGTAGCGTTCTTCATATATTCGCAGAGCACGTAAATTATGATACACGAAAATGGTACATAAAGCTTCAATTCGGTCCACTGGCCTCCGGCGGGGGATGCATGACCGCCGGCAAAGGGACGGGATGACGCCAAAAGTGCATCGCGGCGGGATTTATCTGCGTTGGAGGCATCCCAGGAAACGGGGCCACGGTAGTCGACGGGACATTTTGGAAGAGCTGAATAGGGTATCCCATTGGAGCCAATTGGAACAGTGGCAATGGCTGTGCTGGTGGCGTTGGAGGAACCACTGATTGTGCTGGCATAAAACCCATGGGGTGAAAATGCGTTGCGGGAGCATTTGCCATTGATAAGTGGGAACTGACAGTTTCCTGAACTGCTGGTCGCCTAGACCCTGCTTGCCCTGCCGACTGTGGCCCAGGCGAATGAGATCGACTACTGGATGCGGATTGTGGAGCCGTCCGCAGCTTTAGCGATGTCCAGGGAACAACTTTCGCATGCCTATGACGAATATTAGCAACTTCCATTTTCGCTTGTGAATACTGTGGACGCTTACCCATCCATGTATGACACTCGTGAGCTTGATAGTCGAATCAGGTGAGTTCCCTTACGTCGCTTCCTCCAGATGAATAAACACTACCCACCTTTGACTCTCAGGGAACACTTCCTCAATCCGGGCTTCATAAAAGGTGCCGTCCCTGGAAGAGGACGTGGGTCAAAATGAATTCCAATAATTGAACTACAGATTTAATGACATTTTTTGTCTGCGGAGCACTTACGATTTGGCCAAAACCATGGCACCAACAGCAAACATCTCTCCGAGTTGTTTGATTTTTTCCATTTGACGTTGCTCTTGCCGGCGCTATTGCGAAATACTGGTTTAGACTGATATACGAAACATCAAGCAGCTTTTCTTTCCTACCGTATCGTGTGCCGGGCTGTATCAAAGAACCAAGAATTATCGTAAGCACATGGTATCTTAATAACGCAGGAATCATACAAGCCTTACCAGAAACACTGCCGTATTTGCTCAGTTTCCATCATGTGAATGCCGGCTGATTCGGCACAAGAGACATGATAAGCTCTGACACATTTCCCCTGAAACAATGGACATTCAGGCATTTTCAAAAATCGTGTCTCAGCCCCAAAATCATTCCCACCTTGGCGCATTGAATGCAGGCACCCAATTTCAACTGCGCTTTGGAAACCTGACTCTTCTTGCAGATATCACATTTCTACACTGTGGAGCTCAGTAGAAGCAACAAGGACACTCCAAAAGACCTAAATCACTGACCAGAGCCCAGCGAGCTTTGGGTATCGCAAGTAAACCTCCCGCGATCTCCCCGGAACTCTCTGGATCTCTCTCCACCCAAGTTTCTAAAAGGTGTTGCCTGTAAGAGACCGCCACGCGTTCTCACAAAAACTAACCGCATTTTCACCTGGTATCCAAAGAGCGCATTTTCTGTGAACAAGCTTATATTTCGGGGGTGCACAAATGGCTTCCGCACTGTCGATGGCTGCATTTGCATTGGCATCAGGTCGCAGTTCCACGGGTACATCCGTTCTAATCAATCCGATTGTCTCGAGCGATGGACACAATTCGCACTGGAAGCCATGCATGAGCAGAAAGAAGCGTAGCACATGAATGATACCGAACACACCTTAATCTTTGGTTTCGGAGGGGCTCGTATTTTGATGCTGATTTTTTTTGCAGGCTCGGGTAGACCTGGCGTCTCACTCACAGCGCCTTTCTTGGATGAAGAGAAGCCCTCCCCCTTGACAGCGTTGCGGCCCTCTGCTTTCTTTTCCGTCTTTGGTTTCTTTCGTTTAGCGGGTACCTTTCGCTCAGCGTCCTCGACTGGCGCAGCCTCAGGGTCCTTTTCAGATTTGACTCTCTTCTTTTTGTGCATCTTCCCGTCGTCCCCGTCTTTCGGTTTCCGTTTCCGTGGAGACTTAGTAACTTGGTCTTCTTCAACCAGCTCACTTCCTGCCTCTTCCACCGTGTCCATGTTTTCCGATTCGAAGAGCCCTGCAACATCCAATTTCACGCTGTCGCCTATGCATTTGCAATATGTCGCTTTCTTCCCCACTTCGACCCAGCTATCCAGGGCGAAGTTTACTGATTCGGCGCAATTCAACCCCATGTTGAATCCTTGGTGATAACCTGCAAGGTGGAAGTACATTAGAGGTGTCACAAGCTTTCGTGTGCCAAAACGATCGCACCATAGGGAAAGGTGACCACGAACTAAATCAAAAGTGGCATGTTTGTGGATTAGGGACGTAATATGTCGAATCCCGAAAACTCAGGCTTCTGCATACCTCTCCCGCACGCTGAACCAATCGAGAAACCGGCACTTTATTGGCTGCAATTATTCTTGGTGATATGATGCAAGTCTTGTGGCGTAAAAATTGGGGGCATTTATGCGCCTCGTCCGAGAAAATCCCTATGGAGACACATGAGATCAGATGTTACGAGGGGAGCTCAAGCAAATCCTAGTGATCACCTCGCGCAATCGTTTCAAAGCGTCCGCGTTGCGCTGGCGGAATGCAATACCACTGTTTCGGCGCCTGAAAAGTGATTCGGATTGTGAGAAACGCACAAAACGACCATTAAAAAAATCAGGCGCTCACCCCAAAATGTATGTAACTAATTATGATGGATTACAAATGAAGGGGAAACAAAAAAGGGGAAAAAATTACGGGAAGGTCAGACTTTCAATCTCACAACTAACACCTACTTTATCGAATATAGATCCATGTCTTCCTATTGGTGCCAACCAAGAACCGATAGATCAATTTCCATAACGACTAACGTTTCGATGTGG
This sequence comes from Borealophlyctis nickersoniae, assembly GCA_027604605.1. Taxonomy (NCBI): domain Eukaryota; kingdom Fungi; phylum Chytridiomycota; class Chytridiomycetes; order Rhizophlyctidales; family Borealophlyctidaceae; genus Borealophlyctis; species Borealophlyctis nickersoniae. The sequence goes on from JADGKA010000287.1 coordinate 3,649, forward strand.
CATGACCTCCAGGGACTTACCACATGCCAGGCGAATGTTGCCTGAAAAGTAAGAACGCATCAGGATATGTTTTTATCATCAGCTCAGTCTCTGAACTCAAAACCGACCTTCCACATGCCAAAATACAGGTAGGGTCTTCATGGTGCAAAGCCAAAAATAACCAGTCGTTTGTCAATATCTTCATGAGTAAGCACAACCCTTCGATGGTACATACGTATTGACACCTGGCACCGCCACTTTGATACGACTCAGCAAATTATCCAACCGAGAAAGGTTCCACCGATTCTGCTCTTCCTCCTGCACAAACAGAGTCCCAAGCATGTCGGCGCCGTACATTGGGGCCATGTAGGTAATGTTTCGCCAATAAAATCTTTCTAACTCTTTGCAATATTCATCTGTGAACCCTTTCGAGGTTTCGGCGACATCGAAGGAAACATCATGTTCCTCCTCCTCCACCGCGACGTTTCGTTTTCGCTTTGCCAAACTTGCTGGCAAAATGTCAAGCGATTCCGTTGACGAGGAGAAGGTCGGCGTGTCATTTTTAGCATTTTCGACGGCAGCTCTCGGAGTATCACCGGCCTTCGGCTTTTGGCTCGGAGTTTGAACATCAGGCAGTTCCGAATTTGCATGGTCAATAGATGTTGAGAGATCCCGTTTCAATGCGCATCCCGCCTCAGATGGATCTGACAGGGGCGTATCTTTGACTGCAATCTCCGCGTCCACCGCCTCCTCTCGAGTAACCGCCGCAACGACCTCTCCCTTTTCCATACAACTGCCATCCTCTTGATACTTTGCTGTAGCCCCTTCCTCCATCTCCTCCTTATATGCCTCCTCTGAATCTTTCGCGACTGGTTCTTGCGATTCCAGAGCTTCAGATGCTTCAGCAGATGCTGACTCGGGCGCTCGCTTTCGCCTCTTACGGGGGGGCGGAGCAGGTTGTGCCACCGCCTTCCCGTTTTGTCCAAAAGTAGGCGGCCGCTGGGCCAAGGAAGAAGCGTAGTCATGCCATTCCTGCACTATTTACGAGTCATGCGATGAGATCTCTAGGGCACATGCCGCACAGCACAAAGCCAGAGCTCACCTGTGTATGTGCGCCGCTTTTCTATGTTCATCTGGAAGTAAGCACCACCAGGGAGCCCTCCACCAGTGATCTCTTGTACTATCGGCTTGCGTATCCGAACTTTACGCAGGAGAGGCGTAATATCTGGCAAGCCCTTCGACCATTCTTCCGGTGGGATGATTTTCACGATCCCCGCAATATGGCCAAACGGTTCAATGGCCTGCATAAATTCCCGGAAATCTCGGAATTCTTCCATGGTAGGTTTAAAAACCGGAACTCCATTGGGCTCGAAGTAATGATCAGGCTCAATTATCCTCTTAGGCTTCGGCGGCGTTAAAGTTTCCGAAGAGCCACTCGCGTGGCGCTCTGGCAGGGATTCAGGAGCGGCCTGATGAACGGATCCATCAGTCTTCGGCGGAAGTGTAGTATTCGATGGAAACGGGAGGTTGGCTGGTTCTTCTTTCAATTGTTTAAGGTTGATGGCAGCTGTCTTCTTGAAAGTGCGGTGTATCAGATAAGCTTGCTTTGGGGATTCAAAGGTATTTTTGGGTGGACTCTTACATCCTGACTTGCCAGGCCCGCGAGGTCTCCGCCAGCAGGGGCAGAAGAGTCGCACTCACCACGACTGTGATTCGGTGCGACTTGGGCATTCACCATAGTTGCCTCCCCACCAACTAAATCACCACTGACTTCCACTGAGGTGTTCAGAACAACCAACAGATCTGACTGTATAATAAAACCCTAGCGTATGTTCAACGACAGACCCACAGAAAATGCACTCGCAGAGGAATGTATACCGGAACTGTATCAGCCCGCTTGTCAAGAAGCTGGAAGGTTTCTCAAAAAGACCCAAAAAAACTGGACGCCCGCTGTTTCTTTGCTGGGCGCGGTCACTAGCTGGAAACTAAAACTAGATAACAATATTGCCCGTCTGTAGATAACGAACGACTCAAAACAATCGTTCGGTAGTGATCGGTGTGCAATTGACGGGGACGGTTTCATCGACTGTGTGTGGCGCAGTGTCATGCTTGGGTTGTGTCGTCGTCCGTTTCGTGTCAAGGGTCCCTTGTTTACCTGGCATACTTCTATACTTGGATGATGGCTGATTACAGTCATACAGATTTTTTATAATAAATTCAATCTGAACTTCGAGCCCAAATTTTCAGCAATGCTTTACCATCCGTTCGTCTAGTGTTATAGTCAATTTTTGGTTTGTTTTAGTACGAGTGACTTTAAGAAACGGGTCCGCATAATAAGGTCCTTTAAAGGTAGTCTCTGTCTACACGACATATCTCTGCCTCAGGTTTATAATGCAAAGGATATCAATACTGCTGACGGACATCCCAATGTGGAGTGATGAAGTGAGCCCAAGTACCCCATGGAACAGGGCGTCAGGGCGAGCAGGCGAAAGCACTGGCGAGAGCGGGAACAGTTTCGGGTTTTGTGAGAACGGGTCATTCGGGAGCGTACTTGGAGAACCACAATGATCGAAAGGAGAGACTTGGCTCATCCAAGGCGTTGTGGAGGATATATGCACTGGTGGAATATGGGTGTTCACGCGTCCGCGTGAGGCCTGTTTGCCCCTTTGGCCGCCGAAAGGCGCATATCCAGTTTCCAAATGGGGAAGATGGAGTTTCGGCCACAGTTTACAGTACTTGACAATCAATGTATTCTCATTTGTCTCATCAGTGATGCTTTAAATGACGGACTCAACTTCCACGCCGCCGCCCCGGCCGCACAGACTGCCACGTTGGCTGCAACGCATAACTGCAATGCAATCAGGAGTTAATTGTCACAGGCCCACCAAAATCTAATCACTAAACACCATCCCAGACTCTCCAAACCTTACTACCCACCATGTACGGCTGTTTGAAACTCTCTTTGACCGTTTTGTGCTTGAAGGTTTTCATGGCCCAGAATCCCCCAATCCACCCTCCCAACAGAGCCGACAGTTGCAGCTGCTTTTCGGGTATCCGCCAGCCTCTTCTTTGTGCTTGTTGCTTATCATACCAGAACAGTCCAATTGCTCCGATGTTCACGATGCTGAAGTAGGCACCGAGGACGTACAAGAGGGATTTCGGAGGAACATCGGAAGAAGCGGGATATACCTCATTAGGTTGGGAATCTGCGCGGCGGGGGTGTCGTGGGCGGTTATAGTGGCGGATAGTCAAGACCCGAGACAAGGACGGTAACTGACGGAAGGACATTGTGGGATACGCGAACGAGATGGATCAGAGGAAACAACGGTCAAAAAAGCGCCGATTCGAACCACCAAGCCACCGCCAAGCATGCTTCGAGTCCCGAAAGTAAACAAACGCGTCGGGTGCGCTCATGTCATGCGCATGTTTCAAAGATGGGAGGGAAAGCGGTGTGCCTCCAACAACCATGTGCCATGCTTCTCCCATGTTCGTCTGCTACGTGTGCATGGGTCAGTCCCGACTTGCTTAAATGACTCGAGATCATGCCATGTTATAACAACGTCGCGGCTTGCCGCGACTCTCAAGGCGGTGAGATTCGCTATATGCGCTATTCTAATCTACAGTTATCCCTTCCCCCCGTTCAGCAAGCGCGGCGTCAGTTCTGGATGTTGAAGACCTTGTTTCTTCTGGGACACAGCTGTGTCATCCTCTAAAAGAGCGGGACCCACAAACTTGTGAGGGCCGTTGGAAAGGATGGTAGTGTCGACCGTGAAGGGGTTGTGGTAGTCAATGACCTTCCACCCCGTTGTCCACCCGGCCTTCAGTGTGATCGACCGAGGTCGACGGTGCTCTTGACTGGGTCGGGCAAATAGCCGAATCTATGGTTTGAATGGAGCCCAGGGTCCAACGTGTTAAGAAGCCGGGGACAGTACAGGACGACTGAATTACACAGACGGGCCCCTCACGCAAATTTGGGGCGGATGTCCACATTGACGTTCATTCCCTCGTTGTTGTACCAGAACTTGCCTTTGGAGGATTCATAGACGATGGCGAGCTTATATTTTGAGGGGTGTTGGCGGAAGCGACGGCAATGGGGAAGCGGAACTGCCAGAGTTTCTCGATTTTGTCGAACTTGTTGGCGAGAGACACCTTGTTGATATTCCAGTTGTCAGTGCTCCAGACGACCTTAACTTTGCCGGTTTGGGTGTCCGAGTCGTTGAGGCGCGGGCAGAGCCGGAAAGGAAAATGTTCTTCGAGGATGTATCACATTCACCGCGCCTGGTAGTGCACAGAAAAGTACCGACGCCGGGGAATCTTTCCCAAGAAGCAGGACGAATGCGGATACCAGCAGCGTTGATAGGCTGGGCGGGGGAAACCTTGCTGTAGATGACGTAGTTGCCCGCGGGATCCCAAGGTCTTGGGCCGTTCGAGTACGAAGCAAATCCAATGAACGAAACCTCGAACTTAGACGCAGAGTAGTGTAAGGAGGCCGCAACAACGTCGGCGATCCAGAGCTCGTACGGTCGTCGATCTTGCGAACGAATGAAGCAGCAGTGTCGTTGTAGCTCTGCCAGTTGTTTTTGACCAACGGATACCGGCGGCATGCTCGTAGACCTTGTTGCGGACGACGAAAGCAAAGGTGATCTTGTAGTCAAGCATGCATCCTCCGCGGTCGCAGTCGTACTGTTTGATAGCAGAATCATAGTTTAGATCAACAGGCCTTTACATATTTCAAAAATCAAAAGGAGAGAGTCTACCGAACGCTCGCTATGTTGGCTTTGCCCAATAGAGACATCAGCAGAGCCGTACTGGTATTCGAACATTTCCCGACGCTGCAAGGGGGCTGCAGAGGAGATGGAGCTGAAAGCAGCTGCCGCAATGATAACCCATATGCCGATGAAGTCGAGCATGATTGTAAACGCCTATCGCTTTGGATACCGGGCCCATGTTCGAAAAATACCGTACATCGAGACATCGCTCCCACTGTCCACATCCCCGTCTTCCACCCGCCCTGCTCCGCTTGTACCAATGACTTATCGCTTGTATCCTATAACCCTTGCAATATCCCCACCAACTGGTGCGAAAGACCTAACGGAAACAGTTCAAATATACCTAAACTCAACAACCCGCGACCTCCTCCGAGCAACCCTCTTAAAAGTATTCGGCGAGGCCGCTGTTGGCGGGTTGGTGGACGTGGATGCGTACCTGTTGTATGTGGTTGAAGGCGGGAGAGGTACCTTGAAAGGAATCCACTTTCGCTCATCGTTTGTGGTGGTAAAACCTAACACTCTCGCACGGGCGCCAGCAGAGGACACCGCAGAAGACTCCACCCGGCCCCAAACGCCCCCAACACACCACCACCATCCCCACCAAAGGAAACTCATCAGAGCCCTGCACCCAGACGAATATCCCCTTATTATCCACCAAAATTGGAAAATCCCTCCGTTTGCGTCCACATCTTCCTCTTCTAGTGCGCCGAATACTTCAACCGCCGCGCATTATTCATTCTACGTTAAACCAAAAGAGATGGGGACTTCTCCATTTAACATTCTTCGCAAGGTTCCTGCTTCGAGCCAAAACATACTTCCACTTCATTCCAATCTCAAAACCTTTAATTTCCCCAATCCCTATTTTAGGAACAATGCCGCTCACTCCCGCTCGATACATTGTACAAACGCATAGAGAGTCTGGATAGAGAGGAGGATCGGACATTGGAGGAAATTAAACAGCGGTATATGGATCAACGGAGGATTATTTTGGAGAGAATGGCGACCTTCTAAGGGAAGGGCGAGAAGGCAGGAAACAGATGTTTTGGGGTGTGTGAGATGGATTTTGCATGTATGGGGCACATGACGACCTTTGAACCTTGAGCTACATTCCAAGGGGTCAGAAGAAAAACCTTCGTGACCTAATCCATCACGCAAAACCATTGGAATGATATTTACAAATGGGGGGCAGTCGGGGTCGCAAACAGAAACTACACAAGCATCTTGGACATGTAGGGGCCATCCAATTCATAGCCCAATTTGCGGTAATAGTGTCGAGTTCCCACTCCTGCAGGAAGACAGACGTTAGCTGCGTCTCATACCGGAATGCCGGTACTGATTTGGATTCTCACCGGAAATAACAGCGATCTTGACGCTTCCGTGCTCTTCTCTGGCAATCCGCTCTGCCTCCTCCATTAGCAGAGTTCCAAAACCCTGGTGCTGGAACTTGGTAGGGTCTCGGTTGTGAATAGGAACTGCGGTGCCATACACATGAAGCTCTCGCACAATTGAACACTGCCCAACTTTGAGCTCCGGACGGAATGTAGCTTCACTGCATTTGCGCAGACGAAGCAGTCCGATGAGAATGTCCTGTTGTGCATCTTCGTATGACAGGAAAGTTTCCCAGCCACCGTTGGCCACATAATCGCGGCGAATGAGCTCCACCTGGTCTGGCTGAACTTTGTTGTGGATGTCTTGGATTCCGACCTCGCGTGTTCTGACGTCCCGGCATTCGGTTCCCAAATCTTTCATACGATTCAGCGCCATTTCACGTAAATTGCCATACTCGACGCCTGACGTCACCAATGGCATTGGAATATCCCTGAATTCGGAGAAAAATAAGAAATCCGAGATTTTGCTGCATGAGCACAGCGGCGGAAGACGGTGCTTACCGTTGAACGCGATACACCCGCGTCCATGGTGGAACAAGAGCCATGATCCTGGCAATGAGATCCACTAAAGCTTCTGGTGCATAATTTCTGTATCGTCCTGTTCGCCACAGTTCATAGAGACCTGCCATGGGAGCTCATAAGAACAAAAGCGGCCTCGACACGGAATCGCCTTCATGCGATCATGCGATCAACATACCGGTCCCACGAATCACTAACGTAGGGTACAATTTCAAGCCGTCCGACCGGAATGCTGGATTTTCGAAGTATTCTTTGAACTGCTCCAAATCACGCTCCATGCCCACGTTGGGCAAATCCGGCATCATATGAGCTACAATTTTGTACCCGGCATCCTTTCCAAGCTGAAACGACTCTGTAACTGCGCGCACAGTATGTCCTCTGTGTACGTAGGGATGAGAATCTTCCCAGCACACCGGGTAACGAGGGCCCTGCGTTACCTATTCGTATCGCGAGCAACGTCCTCGTAGACACTCTGTACACCAATCTCCAAACGGGTACACCCATATCTTAACATTTGGCTCAAATGGGGCTTCAGACAGTAATCGGGCCGTGTCTCAATTGTTATACCAATGCATTTCGTTTGACTTTGTTCTGAGAACCTGACCAGGCGGTCCCCATCAGTGTGAGCGCAAATCAAAAGATGTTTTCTAAAAACGCGCCTAACATTACCTGACAGCCTCATCTACATCGTTGCTGGTGTGACCAGAAAGTGCGTCATGCAGGTTCGCGATGAACCAATTCCGGTAGTCCTCCGCTAGCGACATGAATGTTCCGCCCATGATGATATACTCCACCTAACATGATCGTTGACGGTCAATATTTGTCAACAGCCATCGGTTGCCCATCAACTAATCGAACCTTGTCAACACTATGTCCCAAACTCTTCAGTTGATCCACACGACCCCTGGCTTGTTCATACGGATTGTACCGCGAGCGGATTGCTCGCATACTCGTTGGCTCGTAACCGGTATATGATTGGGTGGAATACTCAAAATCGGAATCAGGTCCTCCGGGACAGTAGCTGTCGCAATGACCGAATCAACAATCGGAAGCTGGTGATCGCGTCCAATCCGCTCCACCACTCACACGCAGATGTTTCCAGTCATGGCTATGTGTGGGCATCGATGCGGCTTACACATAACAGCTACTACAGCAATCTTGCAGACAAGAAAACGCATAAGTATTTCAAGAATCCACCATAGTTCGGCTACCAGGGATGACATACCCCGGACGCTGTTCGCACAGGTTTGGCTCTGAGCCTTGGCAGCAGCACTGCCTTATGCTGCTCAGGTATGGCAGCAATGATGTCCACGAGCTTCGGCTGAACCTTGAGACCATATTTCTTTGAAACTTTGCTTCTGACACCGTTCAAATTCACATCCTTCCCCTCTTTGATGCCGGCGATGAGTTCATTCACTATCTGAAAAATTGGAAGGGGAGATCAGATGCCATTTGCGATAGATGCACGATGGGACGGCAGATAACAAACCTCTGTGCACGTTTTGACGAGACCTCCGCTCCGGTCGTTCCCTGCAACCTGCGTAGGTGCCATGGTCGTAATTTGCGGGCGGGACAGACGGCGGAAAACTTGCGAGAAAATTTCAGTTCGCAGCGCGTATCAATCCAAACGGAAGTTTGTTACACAAATTACGTCTGCGCCACCTCGTCGGGCTAAATATTTATCTACGCTTCTCTTCGACCGATCCCATTTCCACGAACTAATATTTAACATTTCTCACGGCCTACCAGCCAGATTATAGCCAGAGCTCATGCAAATCATGTATTGCGTCAGGAATTTATGCGGCTCTCGTTGCCGTGGCAAATGCCAGTGGAGTGTTAAAGGCCATGCAGGGCTGACCACCGTTTTCAGGGCGTGTCCAAGAACATCCGAGAGCCGGACGATTTTAGGGCCTCATGAGTGTAGCCTTCTGGAACTGGTTGGGTGGCGCCTTGAACGTCTGGGAGGCTGGGCAGATCAGCGTTGAAAAGCAAGTTCGAAATAGGTCAACGGGTTCGAATGTCCACGTGGCTGCCATACATCCCACTTCCTGACCCTCTTTGAAGACATATGCCAGGTTGTCCAGGGATATGTGGAAATGGTCGTGGAATTGAGTCGAGCAGGCATCTTTGCTTAAAAACGTTTCATCAGGTTGGACGTAGCGGGCAGAATAGAGGAGCGGGATTGGGTAGCGGGAAAAGGGACGCGAAACGAAAGGCAATCAAATGTGTGAGTCCCTCTGTCTGCATCCCATTCCCCGGGTGAGAGCAGGGTGCGGGGAAGGCAACCTTTTACGAGCTTTTGTAGCCCGGACCAAGGCTTGCAAAGACGCAGGGTTTGAGCCCTAGTGACCGCAGAATTTCTGGCCAGAATTCTCCCCAGAAATCCCAGATTCTGGCCCAAATTCGCGTCCTTCAAACACGCAATGCGCAAACTTGCGGCTGTTCTGCTTGTTGCTGCTCATCCGAGCTTTCGGACATGCACGATGGCAAGTCGGGATGACTCAGCATCCGCACCTCAACTCTCGCCGTGCGATGGAAATTGATCTGCAGTCGAAGAATCGCACACAATGACCCACCTGCTATTGCCCAAGCTAAACTGGTTACTTTCTCAGACGTGCTGTAAAGGCGTAAAGCCTACCGCTCCCTTATTATGTACCATACGACCATCGGCCTCAAATGTCGTCCGTCCCCTCTCCTCCCGATTCTACTCTGTTTCCCCTGTCCAACCTGATTCTTCACAATTCAAGCTCTGCATAGTAGGGAGCGGCCCAGGTGGGTCGCGCTCGTTGCATTGAAGAAGCCTGGGTGCAGGAGAGCTTAGGTAGACTCCGACCCAGCTGGTTTCTATGCTGCACAGCATGTGCTCAAGTCGCTTCCCAACGCGACGGTGGACATGCTTGAGGCCCTACCAGTTCCGTATGGGTTGGTACGGTTTGGGGTTGCGCCCGATCACCCGGAAGTGAAGGTTGGATATTTTTCGTTCATCCTCCCTGCCGCTCACCGGCACTCTTCTGAACCAGCCTTCACGTCAGAATGTTATTCACAAGTTTGAAACAATATCTGACGAGGGGAGGTTTCGATTCTTCGGCAATGTTCGTTTGGGGCGTGATGTATCTTTGTCCGAACTACGGCCACGCTATGATGGGATTATTTTAGCTTGCGGTGCATCGCATGATCGGCGATTAGGTATTCCGCAGGAAGACGATTTGCCGAATGTTTTCTCTGCTCGTGCCTTTGTGGGATGGTACAACGGTTACCCCGACCATCGGGCATTGCCAGTTGATCTGACAAGTTCGGACACTGCAGTGATTGTGGGACATGGCAACGTTGCCTTGGATGTGGCCCGGATTTTGTTGAGCCCTGTCGAGGAGCTGGCCAAAACCGACATTGCAGGGCATGCACTAGAAAAGTTGAGGACCAGCAAAATCCGGCATGTGCACTTGGTTGGACGACGGGGCCCTTTGCAGGTGAGGAGGCTAAGAACCGTTTCGACGTAGTTTCCGACCTGGACTAGATCGACAATCTACCGGCAATTTCGGCAGGTTGCCTTCACTACAAAAGAAGTACGGGAAATGATGGCTCTTCCTGACACAAAATTCGAAATCGATATGGCGCTTCTTGAAAACCAAATGGAGGCTGGGGCTGAACTGTTGAAAAAGGATCGTGCTCGCCGTCGTTTAATGGATCTTCTACATAAGCATGGCTCCAAAGCCACTGAAGGGTCCCCGAGCCGCTCTTGGAGCTTGAGATTTCTGGCCAGTCCTACGGAATTGATAACTGATTCAAGCGGTACCCGACTGGAAGGAATCCAGTTTCAAAAAAACATTTTGGAGGGTCCAGTGCAAAGCCCACGAGCAAAACCTATCAGCGAGTTTGAGACAGTTAAATCGGGGCTCCTATTGCGAAGTATTGGGTACGAAATCACTGCTCTGGAGGGGGTGCCATTTGATGCGAAGAAGGGTATTGTGCCGAACGAGAGGGGTCGAATCAAAGAAAAGGTGCGTTCGGAGGTGATCGTTATCCTGTCCCAGGCGGATATACTCATTGAATTGCCAACTGTTCAAAGACCGGGCCAGGTCCAGGGTTATACGTGGCAGGCTGGTTGAAGCGAGGTCCCACGGGTGTTATTGCCGCCACCATGTATGACGCCGTAGAAACAGCGGATGCCGTGATTGCAGATGTACAAGCAGGCGCTATCGTACCGAAACAATCTCCCAATGATATCGAGAAGTTGCTGGATGCACGAGGAATAAAGCCGATTTCCTTCAAGCAGTGGAATGCTATCGACGCTGAAGAACAGAAGCGCGGGGCACAAACGGGGAAGCCAAGGGAAAAGATTGTGGATGTGGATGAGATGCTGCAGATTGCTAGACGGAACTGAGTTTGCCCAACACGATTAGGGAGCTCTATTTTATTCCTGCCTGCTGCAGTCTAAATCAATCACTTGCAAGCACTGTCCGGTTCTAGTCTATCTATGGGTGCAGATGACCAAGACTTTTGATGAAGAAGTCTGGTTGAATGGACGATTCACGTAATTTCTTCTCCGTTGTCACGCCTGAGACGGGGGTAACGTCAATACATCTTGCCGTCAAATCTGCCGTGTGATCATGGTCATACCTGTCATGACAAGCAGGGTTTTCAACCCTCCATGTTGCCCGAAAGCTATGTCGGTGTCGAGTCGGTCCCCAATCATGCAAGTCCTGTGAGTATCCAAATGATACCTTTGGAATGGTGGGCAAATCTTAAATCGAAACACAAAGATTCCCGAATTGATGACGTCGACCTTACTTATTCACAATGACATCCAACATTGTCTCATAGGGTTTACCCAAAACAACTGGTTGCCGTTCCAGTGGCGCCGATAATGCCGCCAGCATGGCTCCAGTACCTGTAAATAGGGGTTTGCTCACTCGATCCCCTGTTGGCGCGGAAAGCACCTGCTCTTATCCGCTACCAATCTTACCAGGGAACACAGTTCCTGCTGACGGGTAGGTCAAATCACTATTAGTTGCTAAAAAGTGACAGTCTTTGTTTGAGTGCAAGTAGGTAAAAGCTTTGGCGAGCTTCTTGTAATTGATGTTGAGATCGAATCCGAGCAGGACGGCCCCGATCGATGGGTCGGGTTTGATTGACGACATGTCAGCCATGTCTGAAAGGTTATCATTGTCTTCCTGTGAGCCGGTATACGGAACCCCTTCTGCAGCCAGTTCTTCGCAGATACCAGACATGCCGATGACGTAGACCTTTTTGTCTTTTGGCATGTCCAGCTGGTGGGCGATGTAGTAGGCCGCCGCGTATGCAGAACCAAATATTTCTTCCTGTGCATCCACCGGGTTGAGAAAGGGTATTTTGCACTCGGGTGCGGGAAGCTACATACCACCGACGCATCTAAGTGCAAAGACTCGAACTTCTTCAAATAAGCGGAGCGAGATTTCGTGCTGTTGTTCGTCACAAACAGCAGTCGTTTGCCCTATCATTCAATCAGCCAAAATGACTTATGAGTCCATAAAAAAGGCCATGCAAGTCATAAACCTTTGCCCTGAGATAGGCCAGCGCCTCCTTCACGCCTTCGAATAGCGTATTTCCTCCCCAGATAACACCTGCGACAAACGTCTTTGAGCCCTGCTTTCAACTGATACTCACAAGGAGCTAGGTTCCTTACCATCACAGTCCAATAAGAATGTATCAATGGAGTCAACAAAGGCTTCAATTTCTCCTGACGACGTAAGTTCCTTGCTCGTCATGATCTCTGTAACGTAATTTTAGCAAAACGCTACCAGCAGCAGCGCGGTCTTGGGTATCCGCATTGCTGAGTCGGTGGCATAATTTCTCCCCAAATTTTTCGTGCTCCAGCAAAACTTGCTGAAAACATCTCGTTTCCTGACGCGGTCTACCGATTGTGAAGTTCTCAACGTTCAGTGAGCTTTGACACCCGTGTGGCAGCCCCTGCGTCCTCGCTGCTGCTCCAGGGAAATGGCGACTCTGCAAAACATGGGTGCGCTCTCCGCCGCAAAATGTGGCTCTCCATTACTGGAGCACGATGCCAGATGCCTGCCGCCACCGACGCTCCCTCCTCGCGTGACGATCCGACGACTGGGAGATATCGCCAGAGGTGTGCTCGTGGCCTTGCCAGAGACTTTCCAGGTGTGTGGGAAATCTGGAGAGCGTTTCCCAAAGTCCTTCACGAATTTTTCCTTCGTTTTTCATTTTCTTTTCGCTGGAAAATTTCATGAGTCGCGTAACCATCCCGTTCGATTGTACTGGCATTTAGGAGGTTAGACTAATTGCGGCGCAAAAGCTGGGATTGGACCCAGGAAGTGTCCAACTATTCCTTCAGGATGCGGGAGAACTGCAGGATGACGCGTACAATTTGGTTCGTGACGGGGATTTCTTGGAAGCGACAGACGCGTCCTTTCAGATGAACCTCCATTCCGGGGTGAGAAAACGTCGATACATCGCGGGTGATGCTTATGGATTGTGATATTGATCACAGAAACACCTGGATTGCAGAAATCGGAAGCCGAATTGGCAAAGGGATCACCCGGTGCAATGCGCACCCCGCGGAGCAAGGACAATCGCGAAGCGCCCTATCCTCGCGGACTCTTGCGGCGACAGGACTATCCCAAAGAAGGTGGCATGGGCCGCCCCTTCGTCTGCCCTCACCGTCATTGTGGAAAGACGTATAAAAACTTCAACGGTCTCAAATATCACTTGAGTCATCGGCATCTGAATCCGGAGTCAAACAGCGATCAAGGACCAGACGGGTCCGATTCTGACGAAGATGAGGACGTCAGTTCCGGTCAGGAAACTACCACCATCGTTGAGAACGGAGCGACGGTCGTTCAATTCCGATGCTCCAAACCCAACTGCGAATGTGTATTTGCTACCAAAAAGGCACTGAAAGAGCACCGCAGACATGTTCACGGTGCAAAACCCTTTAAATGTACCCACCATGGGTGCGGAAAGGCGTACGGGAGTAGGCCTGGACTAAAATACCACCTTACACACGCGCACAACGATAATACCAGTGATATGGACGATTTACCTCTTCTGACGGGTTCCACCGTGGTTGGGTCACCAAACTCCTCTCCATCCCACGACGGCAAGGCTCCCCCAATGATCGAAGATCAAGGGTTTCCCTTCAATTGCCGCTATTCCGAATTGATTGAGGTGTTGGATCGTGGGGTCTGGCACCAAGCTCGCATATTATACTACAAGTTGCGACCAGCCGGAATGCCTCGAGCCCTTCGTGTGCATTACATTGGGTGGACGCCAGTGAGAGATGAATCCATCGAGCTCGACATGGCTGGGTTGTCGCGGTTGCGGCCATGGAAGGGCCAGGGGGTCTGCGGCCCCGCTGAGGAGCCGTTGTGGATGTGGGATGTCAATTCTGAATGCTATGGGCTCGATGAGATGCAGAGGATGGTGGCACGAAAGGGGTTTCCGATTGTGATGCGTCCGGGTACCAACATGCAAGTGGTGGGGTTTGGGGAGCCCAGGGTGGAGTTGATGCATCATCATCATCATCATATACCAGCATAATTATTTCCTGTATTTAGTTTTGGATAGCTGTCTCAGGTGTGTGAAGTACTTGCTAGGATGCTTGTAATGTATATAGTATGCCTTAAAGGCTCTTTCATATACCTTTAACGTTGCCAAAACTTGCTATGGACGTTGGATACACCCTATTTTATTTTCACTCAACCGAAATACGAAACTCAGCTTAAGCAACCCCAGGTGAATTGGAGGGGTATGCCCATGAATCCAATGGAACAAAGTTCTCCTTAATTGTGCGAGGCGACACCCACCGAAGCAAGTTCCTGCAAAGTCAAGTGGATGCGAGTGAGTGCGAACCCAGGAAACCTCATAGACAAGGATGAAGATGAAGCTTACAGTCCGGATCCCGCCTTGTCGTTCGTTCCAGATGCGCGACCACCTCCAAAAGGTTGTTGACCTGATCACGAAAATCGGCATCATCAGTCATCGGGCGGCGGCACGACTGCGGGGTTACATTCAACCGGTGATGACCGAGAAATTGAATTCTTACCAACAACGGCACCCGTTGATTTGTCATTTATGTAAAAGTTTCCGGCGGCGTTGCGGAGAATGTTTGAGCCAGTGATAATGGCTTGCCGGTCTTGCGCGAACCTTTTGTTAACCGGTGCGGGATAAGCATTTTTAGACGCAACATCGATTCATCACATCAGCGTAACTTACAGTGATCCAGTGAGACTGTAAGGTGTAGACGTACTTGCCAGTTCCAACTGAATATACCGGATCGTTAAAACCTCAGTTTGCCCGAGTCGCAAAAGGAAAGACACGATGCGAGACACGTACCGTCTCTTCATACTTCTCCGCTGGGTAAACGTACAACGTCACCACGGGTCCGAACAGTTCCTGCACCATTGTCGGCGAATGCGGGTCGGTGGTGACCAAGACCGTGGGGTCGATGAAGTAACCTTTTGCATCCGATGCTGCGAGACGAAATGAGCAGAAAGTCGAAATGACTTTTGGGTTGCGGAAAACGAGCTGGGGTTACCTTTTCCTCCAAGCAGAACTTTGGTGTGCGGGTTAGATGGGGAGCCCACTTCGTCAAGGTACTTTTTGATGCGTGTGTAAGATTCCTTGTTGATTACGGCGTTCACAAAGGTTTCGAATTCTGAATGGGCAAAAGCCGTTTGATTCATCGATGCTTCTTGGTGGCTGCTTAGTGATGGTGGAAACATACCGTCTGAGGGACCGCTTTTCAGCTTTTTGCCCTCCTTCTCAATCAAGGATTTAAATTCAGGCCATAGCGTATCGGGGATGTATACTCTGGTGGAAGACGACTCGTCAGTCGGACTTGGGAAGGACGACATAACGAGCCGCCAAAAGAGGTAGGTTTTCAGGACATCCATTACCGTGACGTTGCGCTGCACTTCTGACCCGCATACTCGAACGCACCACGAAGAGTTTGCATCACCGCGTTACGAACATCGGCGGATTTGTGTAAGATGTGCATGTTTTTGCCTCCAGTTTCTCCCACTAATATCATAGAGAGGTTATTTAGGGGACGGTTCATGACAACATGAAAAACCGGCAAGGATTACAGGCAAAAGCTGCTCACCGACACGCGGATATGACTTGTAAGTATCGATGTTATTGCCAATCTGGCGCCAGAGTTTTTTGAACACGTGGGTGCTACCAGTGAAATGGAGGCCGGCAAAATCGGGATGGGAGAGAGTCGCCTGCAAATAGGGAAAAGCAATCCGAGTTAATGTGGCAATTCGTTCTCAGCAATCAGAGAGACTAGTCATACATTGGCGATCGACTCTGCATCGCCGGGGATGAACTGTATTACTCCTTCCGGCAAACCTGCCTCCCGCAACACCTGGAAAACCATGTAGTTTGATAACATGGCCATAGGTGACGGTTTCCATAGGACAACATTGCCTTTGAGTACACTACGAGTTAGCTCGTCTGATGCATACGTGAATCAAAGACACATGGTCCATTCAGACCGCTCACCCATCAGTGCAGGTGCGCTCACGAGGTTGCCACCAATGGCGGTGAAATTGAATGGTGAGTAGGCCAGGACAAAGCCCTCTAACGCACGGTATTCTAAACGGTTCCAAGTGCGAGAGCTGTTCATGGGTGGTTGATCGGCGTAAATCTCTGGAAGCGTGGGTTAGAATTGGACAAATCATCTCGCATCATTCTGTTGATGACAAGGAGAATGTTCCGCCTCTTACTGGATGCATAGTAACAGTTAAAACGCCAAAAATCGCAGAGTTCAGCCGCTGCATCTATCTCTGCCTGCCATGCGTTCTTTCCTTGACCTAGCATTGTCGCCGCGAGCAGTTTATGCCTGTGGTAAGCCACGATGTACGTGTTATGAGCGCAAGAATGCGTTGTAACCTCTTCCAAGTTCCCCATGGTGCCATACCGATACTTTGTTGCCAGCAAGTCGGCAGCTTTCAGGAAAATAGCTGCACGATCGTTGAACGGCATCGCCTCCCACGCAGGCTTGGCAGCAAGGGCTTTGTCGATCGCCTTCATTCCGGTTTTGGGATTGGGGTTTGGAGAGCTCGATTAGGATGATGGAGGAGGGTTTTTCGAAAGGACCCGGCGGTTTCTTTAAAATTGTACCTTCTGTACAACAGAGGCATCAGCCTCGTGATACTCTGCAACCGTCATCTTTTTATCAAAGGGCACCGTTTGGCTTTTGACGGACGTTGTTTTTATCTATTCGCACGCGAATTCCGCCAGAAAATCATTACAACGCTTTTGGCCATTGGACTCGAATTGAGAGCTGTGCTAACAGGAACCAGGCCGCACCTCTTCGGAGTTTACCACACACGGGATTTTGACTGGACCGCGGTCTTTGAGCAAGGAACGCAGTTCCTTTAGAGCATCTTCCAGCTTTTTCCGATCGGGACTGCCCGGTGCGTATTCGTGCTGAAATACATTATCGCCAACAAATGTTTAAGATGCATCATGTATATTATATGCGGTGTGTCAACACGCTTGGGCGATGACAAAAGACAATACAAAGAGGGAAGTGACCGTTGAACTATTCGGGCACTGATATGACGACCCAACCTACCATAGGCTCATTTTGAACGCTTGGCAGCGCGAAACTTCCCAGCGTTGGAGTTTGCAGGGTCAGTTTGCGAACAGACAGGAGAAGGGATGGTTGGGCGAGAGTTCGACTACTGGCGATTAAGTGACTGTGGGAGCAGGTCCGTGTGCGTCGAACCACCTGCTTGTTCAACTGAGCGCAACGCAACTTGGCGTACATTGCGAGAAATCTAATTGGGATTACGGGGAAGAAAAGGGGCGAATGGGGGAGACCTGACGGGAATGGCATGCGTCTGTCTGTCTCGAGTCAGTTCTCGAGTGCCTTGGCCGCGTGGTCTGGGTGGCTGGATGATGCGCCACCAAAGCCTCAGGACTGCGCCCACAAGCCCCGCTGGATACCCTTGGGATACCCGGTACCGTGGCTTGATTTCTTTTTTTTTTTTTGTCGTCATTTCTTCGAGAATCCCATGAAAATCTCTTTCCTTGGCTGCGCGTTTTTTCGCGACCTGCCAATTCGCCAATCGCACGCACGCAGACGGGTGGTGGTGGAACGTGGGAACTTGGTTGTCCCTGTGGGCAGCGGGGCTGTTCCAAAATTAGCGATGACGACCATTCCTTAGGGCAGATAGGGACGGCTCCGTAAGAAAAACCCCCAACATCATTACGGACAGGGGTCTGGACCCCTAATAATGCTGCATCAGATTAAAAAAAGTGAAATATAAGGCCCCACGAGGCGGTGTTTCCAGTACTTTTCTGTTGTCGTTTGCCGTTGTTTTCTTCTCGTCGACGTTTTCCACTTCTTCTGCCGCACCTCATTACAAAGACCTCAACCAATCGTTTCGCTTCATCATATCAACCGAACAAAACGTAAACAACCTCGCGCTTGGCACCAAAGACAACGCGTCCGTGGTCCAAGGGCAAAAGAGAAACGAGAGAACCGCAACAAGACGCAACCTAGAACACTCCGTAACCTCATTATACCTCCCACCTCGAGACACACACAACAATATATATTATACCCCCCCAAAATGCCTTCAGCAATCCTCATTCCCTCGGTTACAGTGGGAGCTCTAGCGGACCCTGAACTCGAACCTCAACAGGGCTCACCTGAACGCATTTCTACTGACTCTGGATACTCAAGTCGGGCCCCAGATACCCCTTCAATACAACAGATCCATCATCATCGCTCCGTCGGCTGCAGCAGCAGAAATTCCGATAGCGAAACCGAAGTTTCCGAGGAAGACGAAGAAAAAATGCCACTCCTGAAACCCGAAAACATCAAATTGAACGAAAGAAGAGACTCGGCTGTCTCACTCAAAAAGTGGTATTCGTCATTATCCCGCGCACCATGGAAAGCCGACCGGAATGGTATGGCGACGACTCCGGGGATGTGTGCTGGAGACGGTTTCGATGGTGCTGATATGGGTCAAGATGGGGCTCCGGGGGGTTGGGCGGAACGCACTTGGTCGCGCTTCAAAAACAGATGGCCCGAGAAGGACGTGATCGTCGTTCTTGTCGCACTCTTCATCATCGAAGGAAGCAGAGGCCTTGTACTTCCAACCATGTGAGTATCTACCATGGTCACTCCGTCAATTACAAATCTTTTGTCTCGGAACATTTTTTCTCATACATACTCTGCCAAAAAGGTACACATATGTCGTTCAAAACGGCGGCGATCTCGGGACATTGGGCGTGTGCATTTCATTGTACTCGGTGGGACGTCTCGTCTGCTCAGTCCCGTTCGGCACTTGGGCAGATAAGCGTTCTTCAAGAGAAGTCCTCGTCTGGTCCTCCGTTCTCGGCATTTTCGGCAATGCACTGTATTCTATGGCGCCCTGGATGTTGCAGAAAGTCGCTCCAGCAACGGTCGTCCTCGGCGTATTATGTGCTTCCAGGCTCTTTGTCGGCTTTGGCACGGGGTCGCTGTCGGTCTGCAAAGCCTACTTGGCAGCAAACTCTCCGCCTGAGGAACGCACAAAGTACATTGCGTGGAGTGGAATGGTAAGATATTCTCGGCCGCTTGTGACTTTGGATCATGCAAGAATCATATCAGTTGGCTAACCGTCCTCATTCCCATTTCTCCCATCGACAGGCGCAGTATGCAGGGTTCTCTATCACACCTGGCCTCGCTACCCTCCTGATGTATTTGGAAGGATCCTACTCCTCCAACACAACATCCACCGCCCCTAGCGCGCCTCCCCCTGGACAAGGCGGTCCCACATTCTTGGCTTGCGTTCTTCCAGGCATTGCCCTAGTCGTTGCCAACGCCACCCTCATCCCGGCTCTCTACTCGTGCATGCCAGCTCGTGATCCTTCTTCCCTCCCTCAACCCCAGCCTACCTCAAACTCGTCTTCCAGTTCCACCCTTCCTGCCCCGGCAACAACCCCCAAATCCAAACTGGATGACCGCATCGTAAAATGGGGCTTTGCCCTCTTCTTCTTCCTCAACCTTGTCCTCCGCGGAGTCATCGGTGTCATCGAAACGCTCGCACCCAAAATGTACCAACACCTGCGCTCCGACCAGGAAGACGTGTTGGAAGAATCCGGCCGCTTCTTCTTCTTCCTCGGCCTCGCTGGACTCGTCATCTTTGCACTGGTCGACCCTATTCAACGTAAACTCATCAAGGGCGACCATCTCCTTGTTCTCGGGACGGCGTGCGTGGCCGTTGGCACGTTGCTCAACATTGACGACACACCCGACGTGGAGCCGGCTGCTTGGACGCGGTTCGTAACGGGCATGGTGCTGCTGTGGTCCATCGGAAGTCCCATTTGCCAAACCCTCACCGTCAGCATGTTCTCCAAGATGCTCGGACGGAGACCGCAAGGCGGCATGATTGGGTGGATCACAACTGCGGGAAGTCTGGGGAGAATATTGTTCCCCACGTTGGTGGGGCTGGGACCCAACATGCCCATAATTGTAAATTGGATCGACGTGGTCATGTGTGGGGTGTGTGCCGTGGGGGTATACGCGTATGCCGCGTTTGTGAAGAAGATGAGAAAGAGGGAGGATGAGCGCCAGAAATTGTTGCAGAGTGATGGCGAAGAGGAGGAGGAGGAAGAGTCGCTCTAAGATCGCAGAAGCGATAGTGTGATTGTGATTGTATATTGTAATAATGTATTGAACCGCCAAATAATGGTGGTTTTTGGAGGAGACGACTTCTGGTCCGTGGTGTGACACGCATTGACCCAACTTTTCCATGCCCAGCAATTCAAGAGTTTTACGTCTGGATAAATTTCGAAAAAAGCAAATCAAGGTCGCTTCTTCGATTTTTTCGAGTTCAAAGCTTGCCGTCTTGCTTCTTTTTCCTGCACACATCATTAACTCATCCAGTCAGACTCATTATTGAAAGATAACCCTGGCCACCAACCAACACAACGTCGGCCTGCCTCACCTTCTGCCTCCTATCAAAATCTCTTGCCTCGAGCGCACTCCTCACGACCTCCTCAGCCCTTCGTCTTGCCACTTCATCATTGAGATTTTCCGCTAGCTCCCGATTTCCTTCATCGACCGCTCGGTTGGTTTCCCGTTCCAGAGCAGAAAGTGGGTTGAGTCGTCCGTGGTCTGTGCCCTGAAGATGCGTGTTGAGGTTCATGTAAGGTGTGATGGAGGCATAAGGTATTTTGAGTTTCGGAGACTCTTGTGGTGGTGGGTGGGATTTTTTTCGTCGCTTTTTGGGTGGTGCAGGTGTTGAGAGCTGTTTTCGCCGCTGAAGGAAATCGAGCAACGGAAACTCGTGAGAAGCGGTCTTGATTTCCGTCGCAGCGGCAATCGATCGCTCACTTCTTGTAGCTTCTGAAACCGTTCCCACTGGTCTGTGCTAATGTTTTTCGGACAGGGTATGTCTCCATCCGCACTTTCCGCTGCGTCCTCCGTGGCAACTCCGTCGTCCCTTTCGTTCACGCTATGCGTGGCCGCTTCTTCGCCTGACGGCAGCGTCCCTTCTTCGGGTTCGAGATAAAAGGCTGCTGTGGGAAGCAGCGGTCCGCAATTGACCCTCCCAATCCCGTCAGAACTTTCTTTCCTTGTTGAAGTCTCCACCGGAACCCATTCTGGAAGAAGAGGTGCACTCGATTGGATTCGTTTCCCCTTGCTTGAAGGGGGGCAACTGGCCGAATCATTAGAAACTTGGATAGTATCAGCTAGGCTGATAGCGGACGATCGTCCACTTTTTGCAGCGAGCTGCTTCTTTGTCCTCCGTCGGTGTTTCGAGCGAGGTGGAACGGACGTTGGAGAAGAAGCGTCGGCCATGGTGGTTGGTCTTCGTGCAGGTTGCTTTCAGCCGGATCGGCTCCCGCGCGTAGCTGCAATATTGTCCGCCCTTCTGGACATGAGGTGGCTTAGATGTGGCGCCCCAAGAGAGACTGAGCTCACTGATTTTCTAAGAAGAGGGGTATAGGAATTTTGCTGAGCACACTACAAGCCGCTCCAAGCACTACGCACCCAACCAACCGAAGAACGCGCAATTTCAGATTCTAGTCGACATTGCAACGTTCCTCTACACACACACACACACATCCCTCTTCAACCTTCACAAAACCTCTCATTAAACCCTCTAATATCATTGTAATGGGATTGTAGCACCATTTTAACAAAGATCCACCTCAATCAGAATCAAAATTTACATAGGGATCCTCAACCTCCGGCAGCGAAAACGGACACGCTCTGCAATTATGGCCACTTTCCCCACAGTTTGAGCATGTATACTCCTTCGATACCCCACCACCTATGGTTTCCAGAGCTGCACTCGTTCGTAACCACATCCATTTTAATATATCAACCGTTGCCTTGGTTGATGCCCGCGCATGGGATCTCTCAATTTGACGATGTTGGAGCCTTCGTTACCCTCCGATGCCAAACCACCAACTGATCCCCATTGACGGATAAGCTCATCAACATGCTCAATGATCATATCAAGGTAATTCGGCCAGTTTGCCCAAGGG
This sequence comes from Borealophlyctis nickersoniae, assembly GCA_027604605.1. Lineage (NCBI taxonomy): Eukaryota > Fungi > Chytridiomycota > Chytridiomycetes > Rhizophlyctidales > Borealophlyctidaceae > Borealophlyctis > Borealophlyctis nickersoniae. The sequence goes on from JADGKA010000287.1 coordinate 25,805, forward strand.
AAGTGTGCTTGCAAGAATTGGCCCAGCCGTATAGCTTCCTCCTTGTACGATGACAATCCCGATTGCTGCAGTTTCGCGACATGTATGTTGGGCCAGGCTGCACGCCAGGTTGTGCGTAGATCTGCATATTTGCGCAAAAGTTGTTGTATGTTAGAGTAGTTACAATGATAGCGACGCGTGATATAGCTAGCTAGGATAGATGGGCGGATTAGCTAAGAGTCATGTGACTCAGGGGTGTTTCAGAGTGAAGAAAAACTGAGGATAGAGTCTGGTTGCGTTTTGTACTGATTAATATACAGATTTAACCATAACCTTCATCAGGTTACGAGCCCAACGTAGGCGTTGAAAGACCCTACTAAGCTAAAGCTGTTGAAACCCCACCCAACGATCCACCCTATCTGCCATGACCCTTGAACGGTCCCCTCCCCCAGTTCAACGATCACGATCCACCCGATCCCAGATCCCCACAAACCCAAACCCTAACCCCACAGTTCCCATGAACCCCACCACTCCAACCGAAAGCGAACAATTTCCTCTCGCCGAAGAAGCAGGCCGAGCCATAGCCGCTCAGGTACTGCGTAGGAGGGAGGAGCAAGCCGCTGCGGCTGAACGCGCGCGCTTGCAAATGATGAGGGAGGTGGAGGGGTAGCAATCCGCTACGCCGGGAGGAACCGACATCGAAGGCGGATACCGTAACGCGACCAAACCGGCTGCGCTATTATGGTATTGCCACAACGGCTCCTACTCCTCCCTCGGGCATCAGCACCTACCTAGCCCGGGCGCAACGTCTGAATTAGGCCATTTTTACGCATGCGTAAAAATGGCCTAATTCAGAGTGGTATAATTCTTATATAGGGTATTCATAATTCTCATAATTCTGATG
>JADGKA010000288.1:0-26661 GCA_027604605.1 Borealophlyctis nickersoniae
GTCGTCAATTTCCGTCGTGGGTGAAATTTTTGAATTTGAAGAGGTTTGGAAGAATAATCTATCGATAGAAGATGATTTCCACGCGAATGCGTATATATTTTACCACAGGATGTATGTAGAGAGCGTAGAGGCCGTAAAGGCCGTGTCAAAGACCGTAGGGACTGTAGGAACGGTGTGAGAACCGAGAGTCCGTGTCAAAGACCGGATTACCACGTGATAGCTGACATAGTTTACCACGTGATGGCTGACATAGTTTACCACGTGATAGCTAACATAGTTTACCACGTGATAGCTGACATAGTTTACCATGTGATAGCTGGTATAATTTACCACGCAAATACCTATATAATTTACCACGCACCTGAGTTAGTCCAGGTTTACTACGTAGTAAGCCTGGACTAACTCACCTAACTAGGCTAGATTACGCGGCCCCATTCTAACTATTCTAACAAGGAGGAATGGGGCATTGTTGTTGATGTGTGGGGCGCTGTATGGCGGGTTTTGAGCGTTCCTAGTGTTTGATATGATAGGAAAACACAAGAAAAGCGAAAATATAACAGTATCTTCCCAGGCTAACACTTGGGAAGTGCTACCATGTGGTAACTGAGCTGAGGAAGTGACTTTAAAGCACACAGTTACCGATCAATATCATATAGCCAGTCTTCTCAGACGTTTTCTGAAGGTCTAAAGACCAAGAACAACTTGTTACCCTTCTCTAGCAGCCGCTTGGGGATTAAACCCATAGCTGGCTCAGCCGCAGAGAAGAAAATACTATCACCGACCAATCATTGGTCAAGGGAACACGTTATGGTACCCGACAAGGTACCCAACACGCTTACAGCCCACGGGAATGCGTGTTGCAGCCAGACAATCAGGCAGCCGCCTTAGACTGCTGATTTGACGACGAACAGCGACTTTGCTATGCAAATCCCTGGTCTCCTGTGGCTGCTACCACAGTGTTAGAGCTTTAGGGTAGTGGTTCTTTCAACGCTGGGTTGGGCTCATAACCTGTTGAACGTAAGTTATGGTTTAATCTGTATAATAATCACTACAGAGTGCAACAACCCTCTATCCTGGGTTTTCGTCCACATGAAACACTACCCTGAGTCACCTGACTCTTAGCTAATCGCCCATCTACCTTAGAGCATGACCGATGCAGATGCTCTTAGGTAAACTATATCACGCGTTGCTATCACGCGTTGCTATCATGTGAGTAACTCTAACAAGTTTGAATATATGTTCTTTGGGATGCCAAAGAAGACCTACGCACTTTCGCTTTGCGCCTATTCAACTTTCCCCCTACGCAGGAGGGGGTTGTAACCCGAATGTCATTACTGGTGATGGTGTACAAGAGCTTTTTGTTTGCATGGCGTATATTGCGAAGGCCAGGGGGGTGGCAGAATGGGATGATGGAGGGAATAGTTTGCAAGGCAAGGTGGCGGATGACATTTCTGTGGTGTGCAAGAAAGGGTGAAAGGTGGTGGTGTTGAGTTGCGCTGCTTGAGCCGGAAGGGGAAATATTCGATGGTTGACGCCGCAGTCACTGTGCTGGGTTAATTGCTTGGAGTTTGTCCGGTCTGCTGGACTCTTTCCGGCCTTCGTCGTCGCAAGCTCCACTGGTAGGAGGTCTTCGAAGAATGTCGCGGATGACGCAGTCGTCGTCGTCGTCCTCGTCGTTGGAGGCAGGCGTGACGGTCCCCACAGACTGGCCAGACGAATTCAGTGGGTTTTGCAGCCTCGACGACTCTTTCCGCTGTCCCATTTGCAAAGGTTAGAAAGCGGAAACGTCCAGACACCTTCTTGGTGCACAACCGCCCATTCACACCCGTTTGCGTTGTTAAAGACTTTTACACTGCGGCAATGTCACTTCCGTGCTCCCACACTTTTTGCTCCTTGTGCGCGCGACATTCCTTTCAAGTCCGCATGGAGTGTCCGAGCTGCAGAAAGAGCGTGGGCGGTCAACATGAGCTGAGGAACGACCGAGGTTGGTTGTGTCCAGGCGTGATGGCAGGAATCTTCTGACTCTGAAGTTAGCGTGATCAGTTCTAGACGAGGCGGTGCAACGGTTCAAATCCTGTCGTGATCGATATCTGCCTCTCTTGCGCGAACTTTTGGCGCTACGCTCTCAGTCGTCAATACCACCAGAAGCTCCTGGTGGATCTGTTTCGCCAGATGAAACCGCATCGCAGATAGAGGAGGGTCAGGAACCGTCACTAAGGGTGTCAACAAGACTTCGGAGCAAGACACGGCATGGGGCGTCACAAGGCGACTGTTTCGATGGAGTACGGCCGAAAAATGTGGATGACAGTAGACGGGTTTTGGGCGGGGTTTCTAAAAACCACAAGGAAACAACAGGGGGCCGTCTGGGCACTTCGAGTGCAAATGGATCTCGACACGGACCAGAGAGGCTGCAGGATTTTCAACCCACTGGTGGGTGCACCAGTTCTCGTCGTTTCTCACGCTGAACTCGGCCGGAGCTCAGGGAGCTCAGACATTTAAATTGAATAGGGGACGACTTGGTCCCATGCCCCATTTGTCAAAATAACGTGAAAGCTCGGTATCTTAACCGACATATAGACAACAATTGCGCATCTGATTCCGTGGCATTCGCTTCGACGAGCACGCGACCGTCGGGTCTTTCAAATCTTCATAGGTAGGTAAACTATGACTTAAACATCTCATTGTTCACGGCTGATGGGACGTGTCAGAAAAACAGTGCCGCGGCGTCCAAAAGCTGCTATCCCATATCCCATGTACAGCGAGAGCAAGTTACGAAAGCTTCTAAAGGTTAGTCCAAATCCCATTCAGTTCCAACCGCCGGGACCGTGCAAAATGCCCATATACCGCATTCCGTTAGGACGAAGGCCTACCATCTCACGGCGACAAAGCAACGCTCGTCAAACGCCACACCGAATGGGTACAGCGCTACAACGCAAACCTCGACGCGGCACACCCGAAATCAGAGGAACAAGTCAAGCGGGAACTGATGGAATGGGAAACCATTTTCACCACCGCGTCTCCGCCGCCTTTTACTCCGTCCCCCGCTAACCACGAACCGACCCCCGTGAGCGAGGAAGAGAGGAAGCTGCATCGGCGAAAATACGATGAGCAGTACAGATCGCTTATTGAAGTTGTTAAGAAGCGGAAGAGGAGTGGGAGTGGGACGGAGGAGGGTGATACTCAGGGTGGTGTTCAGCAACTGCAAGTGGCGGAGTCCAATGGCGAAATGGAACAATGCCCTGCGCTGGTGCCTGAATGTCCTCAAAAGGTGGAGGCATCGACGGATCCGTCAACGGATGTGCCGATTTGTCCCGAAGCACCGGCGACCTTGTCGGGCAACTCATTGTCCACCCCTGAGGCGAATGGTGATAAGGAAATTGAACCCACCAATGCAGGTTTGTAATGGGCGTAGCCGCCTGCTTCCGTGTGTGACTGTACTGTACTGATGAAGTTGTAGGTGGGGACGGCGGTGGAGATCCAAAACGATCCAAATACTTTCATCATAATTGCGAATAAACGTTTTGGGATGATATTATCATTTATATACATATTGCGTCCTCCAGAAAGCAAACAGCACACCGCATGAGCAGTTAGTTTTATGGAACGCCAATAATTTTATTATTACGATTTTCCAAAACAGACACCAAGTTGCTGTTTCTTTTTCTTTCTTCAGTCTGATCTTTCCCCATCGTCTCCGAACCCATCCTCTCTGCTTTCCGTTGCAGAAGCGCGCAGCTTGATCCGAGGCAACTTGCCATACTTGCTAGATTGGCTGGGTATATCGCCGCGGTCACGCTTTGACTTTTTCCTCCTCTTTTCCTCCCCACCATCACCCTCTCCGAATTCACTCTTCCTACGACTTCTACTGACGCTCGGCGACTCGTCGTCCTCTTCATCATCGGAAACGGGCGACCGTTTCCGCTTGCTCCTTGTTGCTCCGGGCTCTCCAGAGGCGCCCATGTCACCCTCATCCGAAACCACCGGTTTGCCCTCCGGGCACAGTTCTCGGATCTTTGCATCAAAGATTGCCTTCATGGCAACTGCGTCGTTATAGACTAGCGAATCCTCCTGGTTGTAATGCATCGCATTGGCAAACATGAGATGGAAATCATTGACGAACGCGTCGAGGGATTTGTAGTAGGTGTGGTTCATGCGGTGTTCGATCATATCCAGGGCTATGGGAGACTTGATGAGTTTGTAGTAGTCGGCATAAACCGTACGGTTTGGCAATGTCAAGTACAAGTCCGATCTCCGCCGCGTGTACCTGAAAACATATAATATGTTGGGAAATGCTTCGCCAATCAAACCCCAACTTTCGCATCCACTTACCCTTCCTCTTGCACCTCAGCTTCCACGACTGCCGTGTACGCTTCCTTGAAAATATGGGTCAGCGCCCGACGCAGAGCTGGTGAGATGGTATCCGGCTCGTCCGGGTCAACGCCGAATTTCTTCCGACCGCGCTTCCCTTTCGGTGCTGGTGATGCTTGAGCTCCCTCCACCTGAGCTTTTGGCTTCCTTCCCCGCTTCTTTGGCTGTGGAGTCTCAACCACTGGCACCGGCTCTTCTTCCGCGTCCCCGACTTCCTCTGTTGCCTCCCTCTCCCTCTTTGGAGGTCTTCCTCTCTTTTTGACGGGACTTTTGTCCGCCGGCCGGTCCTCGACCAACTCTACTTTGTGTTTTGCCGCTTCCTTTGCCAAAGCCCCCGCAGCCTCAATTTCCTCCTCATCTTCATCCTCCTCCTCGTCTTCCTCGTCGTCCCCTTCCCGCATTTTCTTCCGTCGTCGTTCATCCCGTTTCGCTTTTCGGGCACGCTTTTTGGCAATGAAACCCTCCACATCGCCCACCTCGAGCGCTTCGAGCCACTGATCCTCATTCAAGCCGTCATCATAATGCACTTCCCTCCGCTGTCTCGCACCGCGCCCGTATTCGACGTGCGCCTCTGGGGCGGCCGGTTCATTGGGATCAACAAGATAAATGGCTGGCAGCTCGTCATCTTGCATCAACCTCGGAGGCGGCTTCCCCCGACCCCCTCCAGCTCGAAATTCCTTCTCCTCCTGCACCCGTCGTTCTTCGTCCATTTTTTCAAACAATTTGACTTCCTCGTCACTTCGGGCTATGATCTCATTTAATTCCGAGTCGTCCATATCCCCTTCCTGCGCAATCTCCTTTTCCTCTTCCTCATCTTCTCCCCCAAAAAGCGAGCGTAAAAGGTCTTCGCGCTCCTTGTCGGTTGTTTTGTTATCGAATTTACCGGCCTGAATGACTTTGCCGTCGATGTCCAGCTTGTACTGTGCCCTCGCCAAAATGGTCTCTTCAACTGATTTTGCTGTGATTAAACGCAAGATACGAACTTCCTTCGTCTGTCCAATTCGATGGGCACGATCTTGCGCTTGCAAGTCCTGGTGAGGGTTCCTGCACAACAATTACGAGATGAGCGTTGAACCCTGCGACTTGCTTTGAACGGTAAAAACTCACCAATCAGAATCAAAAATAACTACCGTGTCCGCGGTCTGAAGATTCAGACCCAACCCTCCAGCTCTCGTACTCAGCAAGAAAATGAAAGGCGGGTTTTCCGATCTATTGAACGTTTCCAGCATCGACTTGCGGTCTTCTGGCTTGGTGTGTCCGTCCAGCCGGAGGTATGAATACATCCTCCACCGCAGATAGTCTTCCATGATATCCATAATTTGCGTCATTTGGAAAAACATCAAGATACGATGGCCGGAGCGGAAGAACTTTGGCAATATACGATCAAGTAGCTCGAATTTTCCAGCGACTCTGAACAAATTGCGGTCGGTCGCTTTGCTGGGATTCATCATCTGCTCCACCTCTTCGAATACGTAAGGGTGATTGCAGACTTTGCGGAACTGCATGACCAGATTATTGAGGGCCTTCTTCCTGTATTGGCCATTCTCATGTTAAAAAACGCAGCAAACAAGAAGTTTACCACCAATGTAACTACCCACCTTGTAGAACCATCTCCCGAAAAGCTCGTCTTTTTGCTACGAATTTGTTCGTACAACCGATGCTGCAGCGCGGACATCGGGCACTTTATCACAGTTTCAACCTTATCCGGTAGTTCCGCTTCGACATCTTTCTTCAAACGACGGAGAAGGAAAGGTCGCAAGACCTTGTGGAGACGCCGAATAACCAAGAGGGCCTCTTCTTCGTTCAGTTCAATCCGTTCTTGCCCGCTGTCCCGGAAAGGCGAATTGAACCATTCATCAAAGCTTTTAACGGAATTGAAGATTTTCGGGAGGATGAAGTTCAAAAGCGCCCACAGTTCGGGTAGATTATTCTGCAAGGGTATAAAATGAAATATGAGAAGGCAAAATCGGACGCTTGGTCAACATTAAGATCCTATTCTTGCTGGGTTCAGAAGTTGTGCAATTTGCATCGACATCATGAATTTCCGATGACACGCTAATATTATTTTTGTCCATCACCACCCACAAGGTCCAGGTCCAGACTTCGGCGGCGTCGTGTGTTTTGCTCACCTGTAGAGGAGTACCCGTCAAAATCAGCCGGTACCGGGTGTTGTAATATTGCATCAATGTCGTCGACAGCTTCGAATTCGCATTCTTCATGCGATGACCTTCGTCGATGATCATGTACACCCATTTGACCTTGCTCAACACAGGGCGATCCTTGATGATGTACTCGTAGGTCGTCAAGAGCGCGTTGAAGTTTCCAGCTCTCACTTCGTTTGCGAGCCGTTTCCGCTCTTGCGGCCCGCCCTTGTACACCACTTTCGATATCGCCGGTGCCCATTTCTCAAACTCCAACACCCAGTTCGTGAGCGTGGAGAGCGGGACAATTACAAGGAACGGTCCGTTCTGCCTTTTCTTCTCAACAAGGTACGTGATCAGAGACAGGGTCTGAATTGTTTTCCCGAGACCCATCTCGTCCGCCAAAATCCCATTCAGTCGATTGTTGTACAGAGACACCATCCATTGCAAACCCTTCAGCTGATAATCCTTCAGCTGACCGCCAATGAGAATGGACGGTTGTTCGGTGACAATCTCCTCGATCTTATGCGCTGAAGTGTAGTAATCTTGAATATTCTTCTCCTCTTCCGCCTCGGGTCCCAACTCCTCCTCCAAGACCTCCTCAACCTCAGCCTGTGCCATTTCCGCGATCGCGGCTTTCTGATCGTGCAAAGCCTCCGTAAGGCTTTTCAGGTACTGATTAGTTTGTTGGAGAAGGTGAGTAATGCGAGTATCTTTGGTCTGGTCGATGAGTTTCATGTAAGCCTCTTCGTCATTGGCTTTCAAGGCCTGCAAACGCTCTTGTGAAATGCGCTGCAGACGCTTTTCTTCCTCCTTTGCGGCGTTGACGTGGAACCGCTGCACGGCGGATCCCAGCTTCATCATTCTCTGCTTTTGCTGTTTGTGGAACGACATGAGCTCGGTTCCGTGAGTGAGGATGGAGTTGAGGTATTCGCTGTGCTTTTGCCGTTCACGCTTTTCACGCTCCACCCTTTGATTGCGCTCTTGCTTCTCGGTTTGGCGCGCTTCACGCAACGTTTGCTTTTTCATTCTACGGTATGAACCCCGATCGACGGCTGTTGCGAGCGTAGTAGCCTTGCTCAAGGCCTGAACAATGTTTGTACGCAGGGCTTTTTGACGCTCGAGAAGACGAAGGGATTTGAGTTCAATGAGCGCTTTCATTTTGAGCCCATCGTTGGAAAGGTTGGCGGGAAGATTCTCCAGTTCCTGTATTCGGTACTGAATTCTCGCGGAGACTCGCCTTTCGCGCTCTTGCAACAGGGAGAGCGGATCTATTCCTGTTGGTGTCGCACTTGGAATGATCAAACGATGTTGTAACTCTGCAGCTCCAACTTTCTTTCGAAGGAGCGCGTAGGGGTTCAATATCGGACCGACAGCAGGAGGCGCTTCCGGCACGCGATCGGGTTGTGATGGAGCTGCGACCGCAGGCTGTGCTTCGGGAAGTTGCTGCTGGTATGCCGCCTCAACAACCTTTTGTCCAATCTGCGCTTTGTCCCCCATTGTCGGAGGTGGTTGTCGCAGAAATTCCGGATCCAAGACCATTTGCTGGAGATTTTCGGGGATGGGTTGATTTGCGGCAATCATTTTGTACACGTAGATTTGCCACCGAAGCGCCTGGAGTTGTTGAGGGGTAAAGGGGCCGCTAGGACCAGGGGCAGCACCACTTTGCTGAAAGGACCCTTCAGTCCCAGCAAACTGACCAGGGGCCTGAGTAGCACCAGCCGCCGCGCTTTGCTGTTGCTGCTGTTTCCCCATTGCGGTATAATAGCGAAGGATTCTTAAGATCTTTGCGTATTCGGGGTTATTCTCTTCTGTTGCTCCCTGCTCCCTCATGCTCTGCATTGTCTGTGGTTGGAATGGATCAGACCCACAGACCCACAACAGAATGCGCTCCTGGAGGTTGGCAACTTACAGCAACGAGTCCCCTCATGCGGTCCTCTGTGAGAAGAGCCTGCGCTCTCGCGCGATCTTCTGCGGACATTGTGGGCGCACCCGGCGGTCTTTGCGGCGGTGGATAAGGCTCGGAGCGAAATGCAGTAGCAGCAGCAGGGACCTGTGCACCAGGCGCAGGCACAGGCTGCTGCTGTTGCTGTTGTTGCAGCGGGAGTTGTTGTTGTTGCTGCTGGTACATTGTGACCGCGCGGTCCTAGAACCGTGTGATTCCCTTTTGTTGGGGATGGAGGGAAAGGGATGAGGATCCAGGCAGGGATATGGGGTGCCAGGATGGTGATAAGAGCGTCAGTACCTTTTGTTCCTTGCCGCTTCTTCCGTGGAGGTGAGTTTTCTTTTTTGTGGGTGTCGAAAGTGTTGAGGAGTCGCGGACTCTGGGTTCAAGCGCAAACGGGACAAGGTGTCCAAAGGTGTCCGGACGTGAAGTGCTCCAGAGTCGAAGCTGGCTTCTTGTGGAGTCGGTTGAGCGGGTTTCTCGGTTCAAATTCGAAGGTGTTATGGTCACGTGACGCGCCTGGGGGGTTCTTGGTGCAGTCGGTCGTCTCTTGCAATCTCCAGGCGGTTTCTTTCGCGTCCTTTCTTCGTGGTTGGTCGTTGTTTGCGGAAGAAGAGACCACAGAATGTCCTCCCAACTACTGTTCTCGTCCGCTTTGGCGGCGGTACTCGTATTACACACTATATATCGCCAAATGGAAAAACGCTCCCCACTGCCCGACCCCTCCACAAAACGACGCAGAAAACCTGCCTCCAGAACAGCCGAAGACGGTGAGAACTCCTACCGCTGCTTGGCTCCACCGCATATTCTTAACCTGGTCCTCTGGAGCACATGGAATAATAAAATACGCACATTTTTTTCAATCCCTGTTTGCTTGTTTTGGTTTTATTCCCGACTGCGCTCCTTCCGTCCACCATCTTTCTACCCGTCTACTGTAATAGTTCTTGGATTAGATGCTCTTGCAGAACTTACCAGGTCCAATAACATCAATTTGCAAGAAAGGTACCGGTCATTATACACAAAATCTCCAACGTCCAAATATCCACGTCTTTAAACTTTTGGTCCTCGCACCCACAGTGCAACCCAAATCCTTCTTGATAGAGCAATGTCAGGTACATCATCAATTTGGTGCATAAGAGTCAACCGCTGGTGTTTGATTCATTGAGACCTGCATGCAATGCTGCAGATGATTACTTGCCATACATTATTGATACGTGTGCGGGCAGACATGGACCTGAAGCCCAGGAAATGGCCGTCGCTGCGGTGCAGCAATTGACCAAACATGGTTAGATACTGTCCTTTTGCTACTTTGCATACTTGAGCGTAAGAGTTCCTGAAGTGGGCATGAAACTTCCCATTGGTCTCTGCCACTAGAGGAAAATCGCACTCGGCTTGTTCTCCTTGGCATCCTCTTGGTCCTAGTTCGGGCGTTGAGAAAACAGAACCGAGAGTCTACCCACCGATACACAATCATTGCTTTGTTTCGTTTGGTATCCAACAATGGTATGCATCTTGCCGCCGAGAACGGTGTCAAGCTGTTTTTTGCCTCGCGTTCGATTGCATTTTCAAACGATTCTTTTAATTAATACCCGCATGAACAGATCGCCGCAAGCGGCAAATCGTCCGCTATAAAGTGATAAAGCCTCTTGTAAGAATTCTATCGTCGTCCCCGACCCAAAGCAACGATTTAAAGTACTGGACCCTTTTACTAGTACACCAACTGTCCTTGGCAGGTAAAGCAATAGAGAACCTGTTTATTCAGGTCGCAAAAACTCTCTCTCTCTCTCTCTGTGACATGCGCCTAACCCCTTGTCCGGGGAGATTAGAAGACCTCCACCCGGCGATGATCGAAGCGGATTTTGTACGACTCCTGGCGCAAATGACCCGATTCACATTCGGGAATAACAACATGCAAAAATTGTGCTTGCACTCGCTCGTACGATTGATTTCCAGCATGGACCATCCTGGTGAGTTTTGGGGTCAAAACTTGTGAAGTGAACCGCTCCTTCACATTGATCGCTGATTTAACTTGATGTTGACCTTCCAGAGGCTATGAAGCAGGTATACATTAGTATTCATTCATTAGTTTCCTCCTTTAGGTTGAGTTTGACTTGAAATGTCGTGCGATTTCTAGTTGACAAGGCTTGCAGAAATGAATATGGTCCCCTTGGTCTCATCCTGCCTACGGAACGGTAACGATGAATTTTTTTGACACTTTCATTATTGCAGACCCATATTTACATGCACCTTTTTTACTAGAGGATGTCGAACTAGCATCCTGGGCCGTGTTCCTGACACACGAGTTTGTCATGAAAGGTAAAAGAGCACGACTGGCCTATTGCATCTTCGAAATGATGCGAGTACATTTTCCAACCCTCATGCTACCACGCAAAACCTAGACGTCGGCCGCTCGGAATTCTCACAAATGAGAGGCATGGCAAAAACCATGGCCAATATGTTAACCGCCGAAGAGACGTGTATTCCCCGCATCGTGTTGAGGACTTTGAAGTATCTTGGCATTCGCAATGGTGCGCGGTCTCTTGGATCCAGTTAACATTGTATTGGCGCATGTGCGTGTATATTGATTCAAGTTTTCTTTTCTTCAGAGAAGTTCCAGAAAGAAATGAGACGGTCCGGCATTATTGCCAAAATCGTGCCATGTTTAAAGTCCGCTGATGATGAGACTCAGTGTTGGGCGTTGGTAAGGGTTCTTCTTGCGCTGTTTTAGCAATCCAATGGTTCCATAACGGACGTCTTCAATGCTCGTTTATAGGCGCTTCTCCACGATTTGTTGTCGAGCGGTGAGTTTCCTGGAAGTTCTCTTCGGACAGGTTTCTGGAATTTGTGCATCTTACTTGACCCTTTCAGGCGAAGGACACAAGGAGTTTATAGACGCCGACGGCCTTGAAGCCCTCATCGACATGTCAGCACACAAGAGCGCACATTTGTCTTTATACATTGCGGACATTTTCGTCTTTCTGTGTGCTTCTGGTACGCGTCCGATCCATCCATGCACCCTTTTCATCTTTTCGGAATGTAATCTCACATTTGCCTGTTTGGGTCCGCAGTTCGCGTTCATGAAGCCATCATCAAATCGTCCGTTCTCTCGGCGGTGTTTCGGTTTTGCAAGTCGGACGAGTATGAGTTGCAGTATGCTGGAACTGCTCTGTTGCTGAATTTGGCGACGATATCGGGTATGTGGACCTATAAAAATTGCAGTCTCTTTCTTGATGTTATCATAACGGAAAGTCTGACTTGGTGATGCAGGCGAATTGATAAACGAAATGGCTGAGAGAAATGGAATTGAGCTGTTGACTTCGTTCATACTGGAGAGTGACAAGGAGAGTTTACGGAGCGTTTCTGCCAAGACCCTGGTTACTATTGCCAGCAACGGTACGGCTTAAGCAATGCTAGACGTTTCATTTTCGATGTCTAAAATCAACCCCTTTTTGGCACCCTCAGACCCGGCACTACGATTCACAATCCTCGAAAAAACCATCACCCCCCTCATCCTCCACCTCCTCTCCACGATCCGCAGCGCAATGGAATCCTTCTTCCCGGACTCCCTCTCCCCGACCTCCAACCACACCACATCCCCGACCCCCACGCGCGCGCTCGACTCTGGTCCGCGCCCACGGTCCTCCACATCCTCACTCTTTTCCGCACGGAGAGATAGTATGCTAAGTTCAGCACCGACACTGACATCCCCGCACGCACAACTCGTCGTTCCAAACATTGCGGAATCGTGTCGGCATTTACACGGGTTGCTGGCTGGGTTGTACCTCTGCGCGCAGTCGGAGGTGTTTGACCGGGTTGCCACCTTGAGTGACGGACACGATGGTGAGGGTAATGCGGAGGGATTGACGATGCAGAGTATTTTGGACCCGCATATGGAGGAGTTGTGTAGTGCAGTGTTGGATTTGTTGCTGTTGCCGTTGGTGAATGAGGGGGTTATTAGTCGTCCAGGTGGGCGGTCGGTGGCGTTGTCGGGCGGTGACTCGCAGGATGTGTCGCCGGAAGGCGGTGAGAGTGCCGCTGGCAGCGATGCAGTGGGCGGTGGAGCTGATGATGAAACCAAAGGGACGATGACAATCATTGAACCAGAGGATGACGGCGACACGTCAAGCACCAGTTCAGAATCGTCAGAGGAGTCGGATGCGGAGCAGTATTCCGCTACCCGGGAAGCGAGGGACGAGGTGGCTATCAACGCTTTGAGAGTGATTTCGGTTCTTTTCAAATACGGTACGGCTGCCACACGCCACTCCTGTGCTGGTTTTGAACTCTGTCTGATGGTTGTTTGCCTTTACACAGAAACCGCCCGCGCTCACTTTATCGGCGAAAAAGTATTTCATCTGATGGCCAGCCTCTTACTGGAAAACAGAAAAGATCTCAGCGAACAAGCCATGATCGCACTTGCTCTTTGCGCACCTTGTAAGTATAATATTTCAGTCACCATTCCCCCGCACCATGCTTCCTACCACGAAATAATTTCTTATCATCCACAGATATACCCAAACTCGAAACCATCGCCCTGTTCAACACCGTGGTCAACGCTCCCGCCACAGCGACACACTCTTGCACGGCCGCGACAAAGTTTTACCGCGAGCATTTCCAGGAGAGCGTGGCCAATTACTCTCCGAGGGATGCGGGTCACCATTATGTGCAGTTGAATGTCGCCGACAGGACTCCGTATTTGGTTATTTCGCCTCAGGGGTGGGAGGTAACGTTCTACTCCTTGCGTACTCAGGTTTTTTAAGTAAACAGTCAACTCAAACCCTCCTCATTTGTATTGCCAGATCCGCAACGACTCCTGGACATTCGAGAGCATCCGCTGCACGCACCCCGCCCAACGCGGCACCAAATGCGCCTACGAAGTCACACTCCGAAGCGAAGGCATCATCCAAATCGGGTGGGCCTCCAAATCCTGCGTGTTTGATCCTGAGGCTGGCACGGGGGTAGGTGACGACTCGCACTCTTACGCGTATGATGGGAACCGGCAGAGAAAGTGGCATGGGGCTGCATTCAGTGATGTAAGTGTGTTGTGCGACGGCATTGTTTTGGGGGGTGGCGACGACCGGTTTGCTGACTGGGTGATGCGCCGGTGAATCAGAACAATTACGGCGAGTCGTGGGCGGCTGGGGATGTGGTCACGGCTATGATTGATTTGTCGGGAGACAAAGGACAGATTTCGTACATGCGGAATGGGGGTTCCTTGGGGGTCGCTTTTGTGGATATCCCAAAAGACATTGAATGGTGAGTTTTCCCTCAAAACACCCGACATAGCTGCAGGCACTGACAATTTATGATTAAAGGTACCCAGCCATCTCCCTGGCCTCCGAACAAGGTTGCAGAGTAAACTTTGGGGATGATCTGGATCCGCTGCAGTAAGTTGGGTTTCTCGTCCTGTCCTATGCAATCTGGTTCTTTTCTTTACTGTTTCCCTTTGGTAGGTATCTTCCGAGCGGCTACATACCCATGGCGCAAATGGCAACGGCCACAATTCCCGAACAGTGGGCGAAGGAAACTCCAGAGGCTTCTCAGAGCCCGATGGAGAAAGTCCCAATCATGCGACGGGGAGCGGTTAGTCACGAGTCTCTAGCATCACTTCTGCAAGGTACGGATTTCGGTCCAGTCCACCTGCGTCTCGGTCGCTGATAGATTTCTTTTGGCGCTCAGAAGAAGCACAGGAGGAACCTGAAGACCAGCCAGCGCCCACAGTCCCAACCATCCAAATCCCCGCTAGGCCCAACGACGATACCGCCGCATCACCCGACGCCTCATCCCCAGCGCCCTCCAACGCATCGTCCCACACCACCGATTCCCAGACCCCGACGGAAGACTTTCACGAAAGCCCGTCCTCGACAAACCAGCCCATCGTACTGTCACCGGTCAAGTCCGCTGGGATGCTCCTACCTACACCAGATACGCCATCAGGAATGTCGCCCTTGTCCGATATGGGTGACGATAATTCCGCTTGGTACTATGAAATTCGGGCTGGGTTCAAGGGTATAGGGAAAGACAGGTATGGGCCAAGTGTCATTTCTGTGCGTCATTTTTTCCTTTGGTCGTCCACCTTCCACCCGAGGCCTAACTCGTTGTTGTTCCACAAAAGTTTTCCAGAATTCGGAGCCATTGCCGTTGGAGGTGGACTTGCATCCGTCACCTTCGCGGACGATGGGAACGTCTGCATTTCATCAGTCGGTAACCAAAATCCGGAGAAACTCAGAAACGCAGCACATCTTTTCCAAATGGTGGAAGACACGGATGGTGAGAAAGGAGAAAATGTCAAATTCCTCATCAAATTGGATGGCGTGAAAATCGGAGAAGGCGATTTGGTGGTGTGTCGGGGTGGGCTTGAAGGGGAAGGGATGACGATACTGGTGAACGGTAAACAAATAGGTGGGTTCTTTTTTGACGATAGTTGGCTTCTGCCCGTGTGGGAAGCAGCTATTGACAAGAGCGTGTTCGACCAGGACCCACAATCCCAATTGACACAAGCAACGGTCACGCCCCATATATGCGAAGCTTCGCGAAGTTTAGGTTGACTGTGCGATGAACAAACAATGCCACATGCAGACTGCAATATATGTTTTGACCATGACTCGTTGTCATCTTGCATTTGAAGATGCAAATGCTGGGGCACATTCTTCTCCTGCAAAGCTTCGTCCCAGACATTGACAAGACACGTTCAAATCACACGGAACACATTCGTCGTGCCAGGATTGTAGGAGAGTGTATTGTCACATTGGACCGAAAGGGAAAAACGAAAAGGTTTGGTACATCACGAGCGCAAGTCAATTTATAACCTTTAGTTAATAGGTTTATTGCTGAGAGAGGTATGTTGGATTAGAGATCGCATCTAGGGAGAAAGCCCAATCCATCGGCAGACATCTCACCTCACGGGCAGCTAGAAAGTCCATAGTCCATAAAGGGCACGAAAAAGAAACATGTCAGAGCGTCCAACATGAAAGCCAAGCACTATCGGCCAATGGCATCCGCCTGCCTCCAAAAACGATTCCCGAAACTCACGTTCATCAACAGCGAATCACTGTCCAAGTACACCTTGTTGTTCGAGTTGGCGACCAATCCCGCAATCTCCCTCGCCGTCTCCAATTTCCTCAACTCCAAGAATCCAGGCGCGTTCTTCACGGCGTCACCAATCAAGGCTGCCGACTTCGCCTCACCCTCCGCCTTCACAATAATAGATTGCTTCTCCTGCTTTGCGCGGTCCACCACGAATGATGCGCGTTGCGCTTCCTGCTGGGCTGGTCACAGGGAAACGTAATGTGAGGTGGGACGGAAGTAAAGAAATTGAGCGGATTGAGAAAATGGGTACAATACCGATCTGCTTGGCTTCAACGGCATGCGTGAATTCAGGACTGAACGCTACGTGAGTGATGGACACGTCGTCGAGGGTCAGGTTGAACAACCCAGCGCGCAGCATTAATTGCTCCCGAATCAGGCGAGATACCTATGCGGGTGGACGCCGACAAATACCCGTCAATCCAAAAGGCAAAACGCCAGCGATGAATGCCCACACGCACGGCCCCCGCCCAATGTTCGTACCCTCTCACGCTGCGTAATCAATTGCGAAGCATTGAACTGAGCCACGACGCTCTTCAACACCTCGTTCACAATCGAAGGAAGCACTCGCTCGTCGTAATCCGTCCCCAGTGTTTGGAAAATGCGCGGGAGTTGCTCAACTTTCGGTCGTGATAGAACACGCACCGTGATGTTGACCATTTGCAAATCTTTTTGGAAGCGGGCCGTAAGGAAACCGCACTGAGAGATTGGAAAGGAAAATGACAAGACGAGAGCTACCCTTTGTTCCAGTCAAAGAGGCAATGTTCCTCGGCTTCGCCCTGACATCGTAAATGATGGGCGTTTCAATCCAGGGAATGACAAAGTGAGTTCCTTCGCTGTAGACTTGATCCTTCACCCCTCCGATTCGCGAAAACTTGACGGCGCGGTGACCACCATCGACTGGAACGCAACAGGCCCAGGGCATTCGTTAGTTATGAGCAATTGGATCTAGTTCAACACGAACGGGAGTGTGACGCACCGTTGAATAAACTAGAATTGACGCCAATAGCCAACACGCCCAGTCCCACCAGTGCGCCTGTTGAGGCAAAGACGCCTTTTGGGTTTCCTTTGGGCATGAAGCCCTTGACCATGTTCATTGCCTGTTGTTGTCGCGACATTTTTGTGGGGTTGCGTTTGGGTGAGGAGGAGTTGACTTCGACTGGGTTGACTCTGCGAAGTTCATGATGCCATGGCAACCAGCTTTGGGACGCGTCGTGGTGCTTGGAGTTTTGGGTGCACCAACGTTCTGATCTCTCCTAACTCCATAATTGAACTTTGCACAATGACCGCCACAAACCGGCTTCGACCAGACAAGCGAGAGCTTACTGTGATACGCAATATGTCCTGCTCATTTGGTCTGCTCAATAGAGCTGACGGCTCCGCTCGATTTGGTTTTGGTACGCTCTCTGAATTCAGTTTCACTGGGACTGGGGAACTCTGCTAACCCGACCCTTCGTTGGGCCTTAAAAGGTGACTCTATCGTCCTTGCAGCGGTCTATGGCCCCGCAGAAGTCAAAATCCGAGACGAGAAGCTCGACAAAGCCACAGTAGAAGTCTCGTTCACCCCTGTATCTGGAACATCAAGTAAGGTCCCTGTCCGGTGTAATTCCGTGAAACCTAAAACATTGTGTATTGACATATCGTTAGCAACTCAAGACCGCCTATACGAACGCATCATCCGCGAATCCCTTGAAACCTCCATCCTCGCAGCTTTGCACCCTCGCACATCCATCCGAATCACATGTCAAGCCGTATCGGACGATGGATCAGTACGCATCCCGTGTTTGCTTTCTCTTGGTATACCTATTTTGGAGACCTCATACGATTACTGTTGAATCTGCAGATATTATCAGCAGCAATGAACGCCGCGGTGCTGGCTCTGATTGACGCGGGTATCCCTTTGCAATCTTTAATCGGGTCCACGACGTGCATGATTGACGATCAAGGGGATGTTCTACTGGATCCGACGGCGCTGGAATTGCAGGTAAGATACTGTACACGAAGGACGATGGTCTGTACGGACTCTGCTTCTGAAACTCATTTTCGCCATCAAAATTTTCAGAATGCAAGATCCGTTCACATGTTTGCGTTTGACAATGTGTCCAGTGGCATCATTGCATGCGAATCCGTGGGACTATACACAGCATCAGAGGTAATGAGTGTTTGATATGCGCTTCATTTCTTACGCTCGAGCATTTTTCCGATTCGAGTTTTGTTATCCGCAGTACGAAGACTGTTATGCATATGGGGAGGGGGGAGCGAAATACGTGCACGCATTTATGACAACGGCGATCACCAGGAAGGTGGCAAAGGAGACGGGCGTGAAGGTTGGAAAGGTTCCAAAATCATAATCATCTTGCTCAAGACCGTTTATTTGCATATTTTGGTGAACGCTTCGTTCTCGATCTGCGTACCATTCCTCGGAGCGAAGAGAAGCGAAATGCAAAAAGCTACGATGCCGAAAGGGGACACTCGTGGTGAAACTTTCGCCATCTTCAAAGTATTCACACAATTCATCTGGAAGTAGAGGCCCGCCTAAGCAACAAAAATGATAGGAGAGAAAATTTAGCAACTGGATTTGATTCTTGCACGCCAGACCAAATCATTGGTAAGTGCTCAAGAGTATTGACCGCCGGTGTCGCGATGGGCATCTGTTCGTCCGCGAGAAAGTTATCCTCCGTCTGCCCTTACGGGGTCCTCGATTAGCAGGGAGGGGTGTACGTACGGTGGGGTCCCCATGTACAGAGGCCGCTTGTGGAGCATTCTTGGAACCTCCGTCTGCCCTTACGGGGTCCTCGATTGGCGGGGAGGGGTGTACGTCGTGGGGGTCCCACGTCAGAGACCAAGAGTGCGGAACATGATGCAATCAATGCTCACATTACCAGTATCGATTCATGTGTTGTTATGCGCTCTAATGCTGCTATGGCCATCTCCCTGCTCCAGGAAGACTTGTCCAAGTCGCTGATGTAACCGCCTCGACTTCATCTCCCTCCAACACGCGTCTCAAGGTAAGGCGTGTGGCAAAGTTGGCACCATCGGGCAATGAAGGGCGCAATGTCATGAAAACACCTTCACAAACGGCGTCTGCTTCTGCTTTGATGGGAACGCAAACTATGAGGACATTTGGCAAATTACACAGCTTGGTATCGCCGATTGGGAGCAATTGCAGTGGGCACAGAAGCAGACGGATAAGGTGACCAC
The DNA here is from genome assembly GCA_027604605.1 of Borealophlyctis nickersoniae. Taxonomy (NCBI): domain Eukaryota; kingdom Fungi; phylum Chytridiomycota; class Chytridiomycetes; order Rhizophlyctidales; family Borealophlyctidaceae; genus Borealophlyctis; species Borealophlyctis nickersoniae. The sequence continues at coordinate 18,739 of JADGKA010000288.1, forward strand.
AGTATTCTAGTGAGCCGCTCGGCATCCTAGTGGGTGGATTACCGTATTGTAAGGATTACGTTTTGATCTGATTGCTTTGGCTTGGTGTATGGCGACAAATTATCGCATGATATTTCTGAAGGAAACAAATCGGCAAATGCATAGCAATGGTTGTGACGGTCATTCTGGTCGTCCACTGCCGTTCCTTGCTTTTATGCACAGTTGGTTTTTGAGGCACAACAGATGAAAAGTTGGCATACTGCGTATTCCCAGTTAAGGACATCAGCACGTCCTACACTTTCGGTGGAGGGCAACCTCATCATCCTGTGAAAAGGGCTGTTGTGGAATCCCTGGGCCGTCGTAGCATTGCCACCATATCTGGGAGCAGGATGGAGCACGGCAGATGGAGAAATGCCATGCTTCGTAATCCCAGTTTAAACGACCACCCCAGCACGCCCTCCACTTCGGTGGAGAGCGAGAAGGGCTGTTCTGGAATCACTGGGCTGTGGTAGCATGATCACCAAATGCCGTTGCTTGACTGCACGCGTTAATGAACAGTGGCTGTATGGTTTTGGTGCTAACGGCCTGACTCTTGAATAGGATGGGTAGACGATCTGGATTTGGTTTGGGTGGTCGACAAATGATTTTGGTTGGATACACGATTCCTCTGCCCTACACCTTGTAGTATATATACGCTCGCATCTCAACAAAATATAAGAAGTTTGTTTTCAAAAATCAGTACTATTTCAAAGGGAACGGACGAGAACCCTCACAAACAAGGAGTCCCCAACCAACCCTCAACGCGATTTAGCAAGACAACTGGACTCCCCATCTCCACTCCCATCTGCCGCCTCCCTACAAAAGTATGTTACATGAATCCAAAAATCGGAACCTCACCGCATGGCCATCCCACCCCACCCGGCCCTCCAAAAAACTCAATCACGCAAGCGAAACACACGAGCCAACCCTTCAAAACGACGCCCGACACCCCAAAATGTAGTACAACGTCGCCAACGACCCCATCAAGAGTGTGGACATGACTCCGACGGTTCCGACATCTCTGTTGGGGCCCAGCACCGTTTTCCCGACTGTAACCCACACATGAACTTTTATTAGTAACCCAAAACAACTTAACAGGAAGAGAAGGAAAACAGATACGAAAAATACTTACAATCACTCTGCGCCAACTGCGAGATGGTAAATACGATATACATCAGATGCAACAAGGGTCGTGCGGCACCGTTGGTTTCCATGATGGCGAGGAGGGCGAGGAGGAAGGGGACGGTTGTTGCAAAGGAGCGGTGGGTTGAGACTGCTTTCACGAGCTGTGGGGTGGAGATGAGGGTTAGGTTGCGTGAATGAGGGAGAAAGGGAGCGAGGGGATGTAAACTACTGTACGTACCGAGAGGTATTTCCTGATAGCAGGGCGGTCCTCGACCTGCAACGTGGCTGTAGTGACCATAGTCGGCACCTGCCGGGTCTCCCCCTCCTCATCGGACGAGAAGGCGGACGGTCCGTTACTCTTTGCGTGTTTGCCGCTGACGCCATTGGGTTTGCTGACGCGGGTCACGGTGACTTGTTTGGAGAGTTCGTGGGCGAGTTCGGTGCTGCCGTCTCCGACGTAGATTTTGGATCTTTTGCGGGCGAGCCAGACGCGTCTATGATGGAGGGTTCGGTTAAGATTTCCCGTGTAACACCAAAGAAAGAAGTAATGTTGAGAAAGAAATGGCTGCAGAACGTTACCTCAACAACCACAAGAACCACAGAGTAGAAAGCGCGGTGTAGAATGCAGTGATAGGCAACGGGTTCGGGTCACCCAGACGGTAGCCGTACGTACGTCCGGCCAAATCCTTGCGCCGGTACGTCGACAGGTCGTTTCGACGCGGCGGGCAGCCCAGACACTGCTCGAACCGGTTCCACGCGTACCCAGCCTTATGCCACGCCCCATTGACTTCATCCTTGACGTGTTCACCCGCTGCTTCGACATTCTCTTTGATGGACTCTTTGACGTGTTTGGCCTTTTCAGCGGCGGATTCGAGGGTATCCTTGACGGTGTCGGTCGCGCGCGCGGCGTTTTCTTTGACGGCATTGTTGGCATTGTGCCACACTTCTTCCACGCGTTCTTTGACCTCTTCTTCGGCGTTTTTGATGGCTTCAGTGGCGTGGACGTAAGTGTCTTTGACGGCGTCTTTGACGTTTTTGCCCTTTGCTTTTGCGCGGTCGGTGACGCGGGATGCGTTTTCTTTTGCGGATTCCAGGTCGTCTTTGAGGGTTTCGGTGGCGCGTTCGGCTTTCTCTTCGACTTCTTTGACTCCGCCGTGCATGATTCGTGTCGCGTGTTTGAAGCTTTCTCGCAGGTAGTTCATTGCACCGCTGGCCTGTATTGAATTTTTGAGTGCAATGGTGGACAAACATTGTGTAAGAATCGGTGTCAAAGTATTTCCCAGTCCTCATTTGAAAGTCTGGACCATTCCCTTCCCAACGTGCAATCACATGTCCTCTCGTCGTATCCTGTTCATCCGCCCCTGCAGAAGTTCATCCGTCCCACCGTTCTCCCGCCACCATGACCCCGCGCTCCACGGCAGTCGCCCCTTGCAAAGACCGCCTCACGCCGCCATCAGTAAAGAAAAGAAGAAATTGTCTCACCTTTCTCTTTCCGTCGTCCATCAACTGTTCGCCTTCGTCTTCGAGTTCATCGATAGCCTCATGGACGCCCTCCTTTACCTCGTGGCCCAACCTCTTCCACTGTTGGGTCTTTTCGTCCCACTCGAGTCGTGCGCGGTTAGCGCCGCGGGCAGCAGTGTCTTTCCATTGTTGAGTTTTTTCGTCCCACTCGAGTTTTGCGCGGTGACCTTTCCGTTTGAGCGAGTCTTTTGATTCTTCGAGGAGTTCGTGCATGCGATGGTCGGACTATATGTGTGTAGGTAAGGTGTGAGAACGAAACACGTTTCCGGTGCGCGGTTTGCCAAAGAGCATGAGCCGGGGGCGCGGGTATCCTTGACCCCTCTCTGTCTGTCTAGAGCAAACCGCTTCGAGTCGAATGAATATATCTTACCTCTTTTCCTTCTGGGTAGTGGTGGACGTGTTTGTAAATGACCTTTACAGTCTGCGGGGTGGAATGAGGGCAGAAAGGAAAAGGCATGATCAGTTTTGTGCCTGCTGTGTGCGCGCTCTCCCACAAAGCACATGCCCAAAGTAAAAAGTGAGTGGTGTGGATGGCAGGATGATGGCACGACGTACCTCTGCAGGCTCTTCATGTCTTTGTGGGGCGTCACCCAACAAAAAGTGCGAGAGTCTGGATAGGATTCCTCGTTGCGGGATTTGGTTTTCACCTTCGTCTTCGATGATGACTTCAGTCTCGTGTTGATTTGGATGGTAACGAACGTCGAGGGGCATGATGCTTCCTGGTGGTTTATGGTTGATGGACGGGGGGATGAAGGGCGTACTTTATGTTTTGCAAGTGGTTGGGTGTCTTGGGACTTTAAAAAGAACAGAGCGTGGGAAAGTGTGTGTTTTGGCGGAAGGGATGATTGGAAGGAAGGAAAGTGGATGAAATGTGACTTTTTGATTTCCGATTGACCGGCACAGTTTTCAATTCAAAAGAAAAGAGAGGAGAAAGAGAGAATCACGTCAAATGATGCGAATGATGCGATGGCCCCACACTTTTATAAGAATTTGTGTCTCAGCCTTTCTCTCTGAGGGAGAGAATGAATGACTTGGAATACCTGTATTGGAGTGACATCATGCTACCGATGCGGATACCCTACGTTCTGGTGTTACGTCAGAAATGGCTTGGCGCATTTCGTAATAACCTTGTTTACATCCACATGCTTGCATAATACAGGTCCAAGTGGCCCAAATTCACCAAATTCATGGACATTCCAACTTGCATGTGGCGGTGCGCCAATCATTTCTCAACGCGCTCTCCTGACCTTTGGAGAGAGACCGTTCGATTCTTTCTTTCACCTTCTTCCCTTCGTTTCGTTTCGCCTCCGCGAGACTGCAGTCTCAAGAGTCTCCTGTGTCTTGGTCCACGTCCTTTCTTTTTTTGTTCCCACACACTCATATCAACCGTTTCGTATAAAGAAAAGAGGAAGAGAGACCCCTTTTTTGAACCTGATCCTCCTCATTTCGGTGAGAATTCGTCTGATACCATCTCCTCGTTGCTACCGATCTCAGTCCCATCCACCCAACTAAACCCCCTCATTGACTTGTTACCTATATATATACTCTGCGCCAACCTCTTAACGTTAACGTTTCAATCAGATCAACCCTCTTCCTACCACACATATATACGCACGCACGACAGAACGTAATGCAGTATCAAAAGGTCCACGAATCAAGTTACGGCCAAATGCCCGGTCAACAGCAATACGGCCAACAACCGTATGCCCCACCCCCCGGTGCTCCATATGCGGCTCCTCCTTACCCGCCTCAGGGCGCTCCAAACCCTTATACGCAGCCACAGCAACAGCCGTATTACGGTGGTCAACAGCAACAATATTACGCTCAACCACAACAGGCCGGTTATGGTCAACAGCCACAACCTACTTACTCAACCCAAGATTACCCCCCGCCTCCAGCTCCTCCAACCGATAGCGCAGACGGAAAATTCCCAAAGCAGTCAAAATACAAGGTATGTGGGAACGGAAATGTTCTGATTTTGTGGGTGGCATTATGGGACAGGGTGATGGGAATTATATAGCGTAAATAGGTTCACGAGTGGTGGCATACACGGGGGAAGGTGTGGGAACGAGTACGGGTGATGGGAAAAGGGGGGATTGGCGACGCGGTTGAGTGCATGAGACTGACAAATTTGCCGCGGAATTTTGTAGGACCTGTGGGCAGCCATATTTTTCCTAGTAACCTTGGCCGGGTTCATAGTCACCGCCTACTTTGGCATTAAAAGCATCAACCTCTCCTCTGGAAACACAAACGGCTCAAATCCTAATAACGGAAGCGGAAACAATGGCGGCGGTTTCACCGTACCGCCGCCTAAAGACATTGGGGGTATCTTGGCTACCAGTGTCGGAGCAGGATTCGTCCTTAGCTTTGTGGTAGGGTATCCCAGTGTTTGTTATTCTCCTAGATACTTTCGTATTCTACGTTGCTAATTATGACCCGTCGACACGAAATAACGAAACAGTACTTTATGATGATGCAAAGGTATGTATTATACAACGCCGTCATTTCCTATTTGTAAAGCGCAACATTGTTGACCTCGTCGATTGAAAATATTGCAGATTCGCGGGAACCTTGATCAAAGTCACATTTATTCTCTCCATCCTTATGACGTTTGGTCTTGCCATCGCGTTTTTCGCCCTGAGACAATACGCCGCCGCCATTCTTTGGCTCATTTTCGCTCTCCTTTACAGTACGTTTTTCATCCCTGCGTTTTTGCGCATCTCCGTTTTTCGTGTTGCTTGGGATGTGGAGGCCGTAGAGCTCACGTATTTTTTTGGAATTTTGCAGCGTGGTGTTATTTCGGATGGCGCAGCCGAATCGTAAGTTTGTCATTCGTGTGATATCGTCTGCCTGGGAGTGCTCGCTAACTCGCTGCGCTGGGTTACAGCCGTTTGCCAAAATCATGCTCAAAACGGTCACGGCCATCACGGCAAAGTACCCGGCGACGATTGTCGTTGGTGTCATCGGGTTGCTTATTCAAGGTGGGTTCACCATACTGGCGCACCCGATTTTCGCAACTTTTGACTGACCCCATCGCCTTGTTGTGTATATTTAGCGGCCTTCTCTGCTTTGTGGATTGCAACACTTGCGGGAATTCTTCAATATTTCGATTCCAACAATTCGAGCAATGGCGTTCGTTATGTGACTGTTGTGTTTTTGGTAAGCATTCTCTTCGCTGAAAATGGACGATGGATGGAGAGCTTTGGGCCATTCACATGCTGACGGCTTTTCTCTTCCGAACAGTTGTTCACCTTTTACTGGGTCACCCAAGTTATTATGGTACGGCCCGAGGGGAATTTCTGGCATGCTCCGCCATCAATTTACAGAATACTAAAACTCCGTCTCTTTGCTGCAGAACACCATCCATGTGACTGTTTCCGGAGTTTTCGCGACATACTACTTCCTCGGTGTACGCGACCCCAGCGGCACCGTCACCGTCGCAACCCGAAACCCGACCGCAGGCTCCGCCAAGCGTGCCATGACGACGAGCTTCGGGTCTATTTGCTTTGGCAGTCTGATCATTGCGCTCATCCAAACTGTGCGCGCGTTGCTCCGCATGGCTGCTAACCAAAATAACGACAATTTGGCCCTCGCGTTTTGTGCGGCGTGTGCGGATTGTTTGCTTTCGTTTATTGAGGGATTGGTGCAGTACTTTAACAAGGTAGGTTTCTAGCGTTGCATAACTCATACAGCACGGTGCTCCTGACATATTACTAACTTTATTCCCTTTGTTCCTTTTGACAGTACGCCTTCACGCAAGTCGCCATTTACGGAAAGGTGCGGTTCTCGGATGAACCAGACAACTCTGACACATTCTCGTCCTAATTTTTTGTTTCAATATTTACAGGACTTCAAAACCGCTGCATCGGATACCTGGACTCTTGTGAAGACTCGCGGAATCGATGCAATCATCAACGACAGTCTCATCAGCAACGTACTTTCTATTGGCGGTCTTCTCATTGGTAAGGGTCCCAATATCGCACTTTCGCACCAGGAATCCCCACGCAATCACCCCTTTGCTAAGTACATCAATTTCCTACCACAGGTCTGATAACCGGCTTCATCGGCTACCTCTACGTGCACTTCTCCAAGGACATCACACAGGACACCGGCCACTATATCATCATCGTCCTCATCTCCTTTTTCATCGGGTTCAGCGAGTTTTCCATCTTGAGCGATGTGATTGATAGCGGTGCTGCAACGACGTTTGTGTGTTTGGCGGAGGATCCGGAGGCGTTGAGGAGGACTAAGCCTGAGCTTTATGAGGCTATTCGCCAGGTGATTGTCATAGTGCTTGGCTTGCTTTTGCAAAGTGAGAAAGAGATGGGCTGACGATTTATGTATGGTTGCAGGTGTACCCGCAAGTCGCATTCCCGGGACACGTTTAGAATAAAAGAGTAGTGGCGGGACCTTTTTTAGTTGGACTGGGTTCTTTTTTTTTTTTTAGCTGATTTCTTTGATCTGAAGCTGTTTTCAACTGTATTATAAAAACCTGCAATTTTTGGCGCCGTTTCCATGACCTTCAATTTTTGGCATCTGATGTACTGTATGACTGTTGAGACAATCACCCTCGCTACCTCAAACTTCGGTTTGAATTCCACCAACCTTTCGAAACACTCAAATCGGATTTCCAACAAAGTGAAAGAATTCGACGCAAACCAAACCCTAGCCACAATTTCCCAGCAGCAAGGAACATGAAACAAAATAACAATCGACATGGACTCTTCGCTGAATGTCGGATACCGTCCGGAGGGTTGTTCCCAACAGCTCCAAGCTCCATAGGAATGAACGACAGTAATTTGACTGCCAACATCTTAAAAAAGGTGCATTCAAAGTTGTTTCCATTCAGGTGTCATTTGGATTGACCGTTCCTACACCACAACATACGGATTTGCGGACACAACAGAGCTACACACCAGGATATACCATTTATGGAAATGACCTGTGGTGCCTTTGGAAGAGTCAATCCCCTCAACGTCCCAACCATCTTCGAGTCACTTTAAAACATTAACATTGAAAAAACGAGATGAAACACAAGATGACAGAAAGAACCTGAAACTATATCTCTCCCCAATATCCTCCATCGCTCCTAATTCTACCATCGTCCGCCAGACCAAGGTATCCAGATCCTTTCCAGACGTAAGACTACGTGAACTCCCAAAGGAAAACGTGAAATAGAACAACAGAAGAAAAAAAGGAGACAATAATGACACGACATCTCTGCTCCCTCTCCGACCCCGTTCATGCTCCCTCCACGTT
>JADGKA010000289.1:0-26655 GCA_027604605.1 Borealophlyctis nickersoniae
GAAGGGGGGGTAATAGACTAGATAAGGACAATCTCCCAAGATCCCAAGGCTCGCGGCGGACTTGTTCGCTTCCGTTTGTTTTCAAGCCCGTCAGCGAGAACACCTGTTTTTGAAGATTCCTGCATCGGCACCTCGACTCCTCTCCCGATTTTCCTCCTTTCCGTTTCAATCTTCAGACGGCGTGCGAACCCGTAAGGTGAGTAAGCACCTAGACTGAACGACATGCAACGATAGTTTAGACTGCATAGTTTAGAATGCGTTAGTTTAGGGACTGCGTATGCAGCTTTTGAGCGTAGTTTAGAAGGCGGGAAACGGGACTCGAAAACTGGGGTCAATAACTGAGACACTAAAGATGTAAACAAAAAAACAGGCAGTTTGCTTACTATTAGGTGTGGGATAACAAAACGAACTCACGCAGTTCCTAATTACATTCAAAACAGCCGTAAAGCTGATCTTTTTCCCACCCAACCCAACATACGTTATAAATAAATACAAAGGTTATCCAAAGAGAAACGGTGAGATGGTGCGCATCGACGCAAAGTCCATCAACCCTCCGACGCCCTTTTACATTCCCTCCACGGAATCCCATTTTAGACACCCAACCCCCCAACGACGGCGGGAACAACCAACAACCCCCACACAACAACCGCATCCCCGACACCACGCTTGCTTGCACCGTTCAACGCTGCGACGGTCGCGGAAGGCTTGGGAACGCCCGCAGAGCTGGGAGGAACCGATAACGGGGACGGTCCGGGCAACATGCGGGAGGTGGTGGTGGTGGTCATGGGCACCACCGGCGCCAAGGTAGGAGCAACGGTTAGTGCAGCTGTAGCCGACCCCGTCGCATCGGCCGCGGTGTTTTCAGCAGCGACGGAACCGGTTGGAGCAGAGGCTTCGGATGCTGGAGCGGGAACAGCGCCGGCGGCAGCGCTGGTGGGTTCCACGGCGTCTGGGGAGGGTGCAGCAGCACCAGCAGCAGCGCTTGCTTCTTGGGATGCTCCAGCTGCAGGGGGGATACCCGCTGCAACGGTAGGGCTCGTCTCGTCCGACGGTGCTTCGGGACTTTGCGCCTCGGCCACTCCCTGACCTGCACCAGCGGGGGACGGAGAAGGAGAGGCCTCGCCAGCCAGGGAGGGTTCATCGACAGCCGCTGCGGCTGCAATCACGGGGATCCAAGCGGGACGGCGTGCTCCAGTTATCCATGCCTGAGAACCAGTGGAGAAGAACGCGAGGAGAGACAAGAGGACGAGGAGAAAGGTGCGTGTCTGAGTTGTCTTCATTGTTGAGGTTGTTTCTTTGTTAAGAGGAGGGGTTGCTTTCTTTTGTTGTCTGGTGGTGTGAGCGTGGGAAAGTTGTGAGGGGATCTCGAGATTGGTGATGGAAAGCCAGATGTCGGTCGAGAAAAAGAGAGAAGCTTCCTTTCCTCCTTTTTTGCGCAGCTGAGGAGGAATGTCGATTGCAAGGAAAGGCGGGTGGGGCCATGGGGGCAAGAGCAAGCAGCAATATATGCTGCAGGATTGGCAAGCACTGGACTTGGGCTGATGGCTGGGTGAGTGGGTGCTTTGCAAATGAAATCTCCTCCTGCAGGAATCAAGAAGAAACGCGCTTTTGCTTGTGCTGCTTGTGCTGCTTTTGTTGCTTGTGCAATGTTACTTGGGTATCCAACACCCAACAGATCCTCTTTTGTCATCGTCTGAACCACTGAGCAACGCAGAAACACAATTATAATATTTTTACAGATGATTTGCACACATGTTTTCTCTTCGGTTATTGATTACTGTACAAAAGAAACTATGATTTTTTTTCGGGGTTTCTCAAATAATGAACGAAAGCGTTTAACCTCCCACCACATTACTACTAGAGAGGATTGGAAAAACTCCTCACCACCGCACTCCCCCCAATATTACCAATACCAACAATCCCTTTCTTCTTCCTACCGCCGCCACCATCTTCCTGTCCCTTCTTGTTCCCTCGCTCATAAATTACTACCCCGCCTCCAATGACACCGTGTCCCATCCCATCCCTGCCTCGTGCCGCCACACCAAAGAAGTTGAGGGTAACAGGTGAATTGTAAAGTGCCGGGTGAAGCGCGACGAAGCTTAACAATGATGAAAAGCAGTTTAGACGGTGCGAAATTGTGGAATGGGCAAAGCGGTCTGCTCGCAGCAAGAAACAGTCGATCGTCAATAACCAATGGCCCCATTTTCACCGAAACCATACACTTAACATATCGCTTACCAAAGAATGACTTCCGGGGAAACTCGGGCCACGGCCCTATAGACTTATATTTCTTCACCATTGACTCGTAAAAGGCCCGGAACTCACGGTATCGCCGGTGGATTGTGAAAGTAACAGGAGATGAATTGCCATACATTGGAATGTTTGGGCGGAGTAGCTGTGAAGCAGGACAATGTCAACGCCAGAACACACTTTGCACGGATATTCGCTCCACCGTGCACACATACCTTGATCGTAACAGTGTATGTGGTATATGACGACGAAATCAGCTTGCTCACTTTGCCCTTCCCCCCCACAGATCCTCCAGCATCTCCAATCGCAACGTACACACCCAATCGGTAAAACGATGGCGGAATACTGGGCTGTCGATGCATCGACACAGGGCCAGGCACCCCAATAACGGTACTCTCCCCAGACACTTCCGAGCGAACCCCCACTTCGCTACCATCCGCTTCGGTCGAAATCCACGACGGCGCAACCCTTCCAGCCCCAACCATCCCCCGACGATCTACATCCATACCCGTACGCGGGGCAATCATGGTTTGAACAGAACTGCTTGAAGCGACGCGGGCAGGAACGGCAACCGACAGAGGTGCCGTCACGATACTCGTGCTCGCCATGCCTAACGCCAAGTCGGCAAGCCGGTCATCGTGGAAGGAATGTACAGCCCCCATAAACTCCTCACTCCCCCCAACTGCATCGTCCATGTCCCCGTGTCCGTCGTTATGGTAATCGTCGTCGTCATCGTCCTCGCCGTGATCGCCCTCATCTGTATGCGACTCAAAACTCCTAGTGTCATTACTGTATGTACTTCCGGCGTCCACACCGTAAGCCCATCCCTTTGTTTTTCGCCGATGACGTCCGTGCTCTTCGTGAGGATCGTCGTGGTCTTCATCACCCCAAAACCCGCCAGCGGTTGATGAAAAGGAGGATGAAGAAATGGACGATTCGTACTCTTCCCCATGGACAGCACGAGAAATATTCGAAATTCTGGCCGAACCAACTGTTGTTGTCGTATTCGTTATTGTTGGAGCGTGTGCGTTTGAGGCTTGCGGTGTCGTTTCGTCGTTGGGTCGGATGGGTCCAAACAACGCTCGAGTTGCAGATGTAAACAGACTGAGAATCCCCGCTTCCAGACTCTCTTCATTCTCTTCCGCAGCTGGGGGTAAGGCCTGCAAAGATAGCGTCTTTTGGCTCCGCGCATTCCTCCCACTTTCCCTCATTGCCCTCCTAAAACCCCCTTCAATCGCCCGTCTCGTTTCTTCCTCAGCGACTGCGTGCGCTCCGATGTACGAGTCAGAATTGAACTCATCCCCAACCGTGGCGGGAGCCGACATCGAAGATATACGCCGTCTTCTCTTTGACGTTTCCCCCAGCCGATGGAAGGAATGTTTTTGACTGCTCCAAATGTCAGAAAGCAAATATTCGCGGAATGCCTCTGTTCTCGAGGAATCCTCGTCGTCTTCGTGTTCGTCTGAAATGGCTGGGAAAGGTGAAGGAGAAACTGAGGAGAAGCCGAAGCCGCTTCCTTGGGGAGGAGATGGGGACGAAGGAAAGGCAAAGTATGGTGTAGGTACAGCCGAAACACTTTCGCTGACCGGATCGAGGACTTCTTCCTCATGCCAGTGCTCAGCATCCGCGACAGGACTGGCAGAGACCAGTTCCTCCCGGGTTTCCCGTGTAACAGGTCGGACGGTCGGCTCATCCACGTGACAGTCACTTTCACCAGACGAGGTTATCGGCGGAGCATCGTATAATTTGACTGTTCGGTCCGATGCTGCATCGCTGGTAGACGACACCGCAGCTGCGTGGTCGGACGTGATGTTTTCTTCAGGTGAGATGTCGACGCGGAAGGTCTCTGATGCCGAGACGACTGTTGTAGCGGGCGGAAGCGTATGGGCCTCTCCCATTTCCGCTCCGCCAGCTTGAACAGTTGTGGTCATCGCTTCTGTCCGCGATATTGATAGGGCGATGCCACTGAGAGCATCAGCAATGATGCTGGCGAGTAAGGGATCGGGTTGGCGGTCCGCATCCGGTTGGATGATGGACGGTGAGGGGGGTGCAGACGGATGCAAAACCGGAAGGGTGTTAAGCGGAAAGGGAATAGCCATACGAGGATCACCACAAGGAGTGCGGTATGATGAAGTCTATGTTGATGTGAAAAACAGGCGAAACCGGGAATTGTTATTCATTTTTCATGCAGACGTCGTTGCACTGTTAATGAGAAGGTGAACGGACGTTCCCACCCAGGGAAAGAACCAAGACCAAGCGTCCTTTGTACTCTGAAGCTCGCTGCAAGAGACCCTCCAATTGCACCTTTTGATGGTCTTCCATGGGTGGGGTGCTGCTTTTGAAGAATCAAAGGCACCGCCGCAAGCACGCGATTTGAATAGAATCTGGTGCCACCCAGCCAGACCAGCAGCGCGTGCCCTTTTTTTTCCAACCTGATAATTGTTTTTGTTCCTCCTGTTCCTACATCACATGAAGCGTCCTCCCCATTGGGCCGACAATTAAATGCCTACCTATTGAAATAGGATGCTTGCAAGATCGGGTTTCAGGTGATATGTAGCAAATCAGGGGGGAAACGCCAACGTAAGTACAGGGAGTACAGGGACGAAAATGAGGACTGCTGGTTTATATCAGCGTGGGAGGCGCGACTAGATGGAACGCCAATAGGGTACCCGTGCGCAACCTGTATTGGCAGGAGGAAGGTGTGCAGCGTCCTTCTTTGCTGGTTATGGGAGGTGGGAAATTCAGGGTGAACTTGACGTCAAGCGCGGCCCGGTACGCTATCTCCTTCGGGCAGGTGGGTTTGTATCTATTTACCTTGTTTGAGGAATGTTGTTTGGCGTGGGTGGTGGTGGTGGCAGCCGGTGGTGGGGCCCCCGTCACCGGTAAGTTACCCGTATAGCCCGCAATTGGCAATGGGCGAAATGGGCAGACGGGCACTGGGGTCTCGATACGAAACGTGCTTCCCGAAATCAACGGCCGCCTCGTACAACGTCCAGATCATGTGACACATCCTCGGATACCCCGCCAAGTTGCTATCGCAAAATTGTAGCTCGACAATAAAACGAACCTGCACCCTGCATATGCACATTGGAAGGTTCAAAGATTTGCCCGACATAGGAGACCTTCTTAGTTGCACCTTCGTATCCGTCTTAGCTGGCTAATCTGCCGCTATCCAATTCAATCGAAAGCGCTGCGCTGTCCAATCATGTAACAAATGTGCACAAGGTAGGTACAGGAGATGACGGCTCAAGCTGTGAAGTCAACGATCAGTGGGGCTAGATTTAACAATTGCGTTCTTGCCATCTCCATTTTTGACTCGTTCCATTGATGCGAGAAGCGGTCAGTTCAGAGAGACAAGGGAAGGGGTACCATGCGTAAGCAAATTATGGCGGCCACGCACAAGCACCGCTTATGTACGCAAATATAATAAAACCTCATGTGCCATTTGACGCCAGAATGGCCTGGCTGATGCACTAAGGCTTTCACTTAATATTTCTTGCAGATATTGTGTTCAACTCAAATGCTGAGAATGTGGTGCAAACAATGATTGACGTCCTTTGTCAATTCATAAACTCGGAAACGGGTTTCGATATTTGGAGGGTGGTCATTATTTTCACAAAGAGCACACAGATGTTCATTCCCCAACTTCTGACATGACCGAAGGATCGTATCTGGCGCAAATATGCAGAGATTAGCAACGTATTCTCAAGCCAGGGAGCTCTGAACGGAAATCCAGGGACCGCAGCCCCTCTTACCTAGCTAGCCGCGTCCGATAGTCCTTCACCTGCTCATTTTTCCTCGCAAGCATTTTCTTTAGATTCTGCACCGGCTTGGACTGGTCGATCCGGATATTCAAATCCTCTTCCAACGAGCGTACGCGCTCTTGGAGTTTCGTGATTTCCGTCTGTTGATACCGATAGAAAATGCCAATAGCGCTTAGCCGGGGTCACTGACGTCGCTGAATCGAAACACCAAGATCATTTTGGCCACCTGTGCTTTGATGATTTGCTCTGCTTGAGCTTTGTCCGGAAGAGGCGGCAGACTATCCAATCTGGAAGTCGTCATTTGCGGAGGTTTGGAGTGTACTTTGTCAACCGTCCCACTCGGAGCACTCTTCCGTTGCTGGATACCCAAGCCGCAAATTTAATGCACGCAACGCTTCCGCCAATTACAATAAGCAGGAAAGAGTTCTCTCTCACCTGTGCCTCCTTCAATTCGATCTCGAGCCTTGCAACCTCCCGCCTCAAACTCTCGATAGTTTCATCGCTTCCACCGCTCACGACAACGGTTTTCGGTCTTGAGGCCTTTTTTGGGAATGATATTAATACCCCAATTTATTCCCAGTTTCATCACTATAGATAACGCCAAAAATGCCTTCACTACCTCGGCTTCCAAAAGCTCTTGCAACTGTTTTTGCTGGTCGTGTAGTGTCCGATTCTCCAAATTGAGTTTGTCGAGTTCCTTCACACAAACACCAGTTAATGCAAGCGGTCAGCGCAGAAGCATAGGCAAAAAGAATTTTCTACCCCCATAAAATAGATCTACCATTTGTAAAAGCGCAGTGGCACCGCTTTCGTTCACTGGAACAAGCGAATGGGTATCCTATCACGTTTGAGGCTGGCATTTCAGTCCAAAGTGCACATCCGGCTCTCTACAGTTTTCCAAAAATCAAACCGTACATCCTTCTCACCTTGACTTTGGATGAAAACTGCTCTTCCTCAAACTTTGCCATAGCTTGGAGCGACGCTCTGTGCATTGTGAATAGGTCAGCAATGGGGAAAAGGGGGTCTGGGAACGCTTTTTGCGTGAAGGTTTCCGGCCACACGCACCTGTTTTCCAGCTCGGCAATGTTGGACGTCAATCTCATTTTCCACCCTTTTATGGTGAAACATGAAACAATTTAGGTACATTTCTGGATAAAAGAACCATCCACCTGCATTTTGTATACCTACCATCCGCTTGGCTCAAATATTGCTGAATTCGTTCACCAAGGGACCCATGGAGTTAGTCAGACCATTCCTCCATTTTAAAAAGGAGACTGCATTCGAACCTGCAACAACAGCGCATTTGTATGCGAATGCAGAATGAGTTCATCTTCCACGATACTTTTGACCGTCTTTTCCACTTCCGCTATGATGTCCGTCACTTCGTCCGCCGTGTACGTGGTTTCCACCAGCCGTCGCTCTTTGGTCTCATCAAATGTTAGAAGGACCTCTTGGAGGGATTGCGCTCGTTTTAGGCGGATGAAACGCAGGTACGAAATGATTTGTTCTCGGTGTTGGGGTGTGAGTGTGTTCATTTTTGGAATATGGATGCGTGTGGACAAAGGATGACGCGTCAAGGTAAACAAAGGGGAGGACATTTTTGTAATTTCTCTGAATTGCATGCAGTTTCTGCTTGGAACCTGAGAACGGTTTCTTTATTCTTCAATGTCTGAAGCAATCGCGATTCACGATCGCATTTGAAAAGAAGATCGTACAGTCTTTGCGGTGATTCAAAGCTGGGCCCCCATTCCAAAATTTCCTGATTTTACTTGCAATTAAAGACCCACACTCTTCGCTGAAAAGCTAAACATGACCCTCCCTGCCTCTAAATCTTGCACCATAGCCATCTCCTCATCCACCCAATTCTCTATCCACAATCATTCGTCATCAGACACGTCCCCTGGCATAGCGTCTCCTGATGCCTTCTTCTTCTTCTTCTTATTTTTCTTTTTCTTCGCCCCCTCCCCACTTCCACTGGCCTGAGCCGGTGCCGGCCCAGAACCGTTCACCTTCCGCGGTGCTGCCGGTGCTGTTGACGCCTCCGCAGCCAGCTTTTGCTGCTTATACTTTTTGACACTGTTCACGGTTTGCCATCCGTCGTCCTCAGCTGGTCTCGCTTCAATTTCTGGGTGATAAGTGGAAGCAGGTGGGGCCTGCTGTTTTGGCGGCTCGCTTACAGGGGCCGCTTTCGCCTCCTGTGTGACAGGAATTGAGGTAGCCGGTTGCTTCTTCGGTGAAGATATTTTGGGCGCCGGTGCCGGTGGTTGCTTGTTCGGCGAGGAGGGTCTCGTTGTTTGTGCGGGAGCCGGCGCGGGTTGCGAAATCTTAGAAGGCGGTGGTGGCTTCGTGCCTGCCGGGGCTGCAGTTTCAGCCGCAGCCGGGGCAGATTCATCCACAGCAGCTGCCTCGCTTTGTGTGGCCGCAGCTGCTTTCTTCTTTTTGTTCTTCTTCTTCTTTTCTCCAGAAGACACACCACCGGGTACAGTGGATGATGCAGATGGTGCGGCTTCCGCAGCCGTATCTGGTCCCTTCTTGCCTCTTTTGCCGACGGATTGCCACTGGTTGTCGTCCTTGGCAGGGGCGGAGGCGTAAAGCCATGCTGAACTGCTGTCGCGGGACAAGGTAGGGGTGCTGACGCCGCTGACTCCGCTGGAGTCATCGGCTCGCTTCTTTTTGCCCCGGCCGCTACGAGATGGAACTGGGGCTCTGCCGCTGTACCCTGGAACAGCATTGCCTGAGTCGGCAAAGGCGGAGCTGGTTTCTGACGCGTCGTCATCATCGATTCGTGCTGGAACAGCCCTTTCGGCCCGTTGTGCCTCACGTTCTCGTTGCTGTGCGAGACGTTCAGCATCTCGCTTCAAGCGTTCCTCCTGTTCGCGAACAATCGCTTCTATCGCCGCACGAGCGGTATCTACGCTTTCTGCGGACGTTCCGCGAATGACGATGCTATCCTTCCCTCCTTTGGCCGCGCGCACAATGTCAATGTTGGCCCCCGACTCGGCACGAATGCGGTTGATGATAGCCCCGCCACGGCCAATAATGTGGGGGCGGATCTCGGCATCAACAGACAGGCGGTGTGTGTGACTGTATTTTGTCTGGAAAATGCGAGAGCTCCAGGTCAGCGAAAATCAAACAGCCCTGTGATACAAAGATACTAGTCTTACCAGCTCCTCCAAGTGCTTCATAACTGCTCTGCCCGCAGATTCGACACTTTTCTGATCACCCCGAACAGAGAAATGAGGGGCTTCTTTCGTTCTGACGTCCACCATAATTCCTCCAAAATCATTCCGCACGCGCTTCGCAATGTCTTGTAGAGACATGAGGTGGACTTCCTGCTCTGGGTTTGATGACTTAATGAGCTCCACAATCTCTGGAGGGATTGGGATTGATTTCGTGGCCCGCAGCTTAGACTGATGAAAGGAAGACAGAAACAGTAAGACCACGTGGCCATGCTCGCGCCCTTCGAGAAAAGAACTTACCAATATATCAGCTTTTGCCGATGCAATGCCTTCCTCCTTGCCCTGCCTTCCAACAATCCGAACCTTCACTCGATTCTCTTCATCCTCCTGATCCAAAACCCAAATCGTTACGCCGGACTTTTTCATGACCTCTTTCAGTCCTTCGCCACCCCGGCCAACAACCCGAGCAACATCGCTTTTGGGTATACTGATAATTTCCTCTACGATGTTGAGACTGTCGTCGCCAGCACTGATGAGCTCTCCGGCAGCAACATCGCCTCCACCAAGAGCTTCGCTGACGAGCATTTCAATCTCTCGACGAATGTCAGGGAGGATCTTCCGGTTCGCCTTGATAGTGACAGTATCCATTGTGTTTTGAGGATCAACGTTGGGTTTCGGAAATTGAATCTTGACTTTGTCCTGTCCGCCAAATTGTTCTACAACCTTCCTCACATTGGAACCAGCTGGACCAATGATGTTTTTGTGAAGATAAGACGGAATTTGGAGTGTTACAGTCTCGGTGTTCACCTGATCGCTCATGCCGATTAATGTCCGAGCAGGAAAAGGCTTGAAGTATGCAACAACACCTACCATGTCGTCAACAGTCTCGCATATACTCTTCTTTACTTCCATACAGTCATCTTTCGTCCCCTCAATGGTGCATTCAACTTCCGCCCCCTCCATGGCTTCTCCTTCCTCTTTGTCGCGAAAGTCAATGCGTACATCGTACACTTCCTTAAGCTTCATAATTTTAGATCCCGCGCGACCCACAACGTGGGGTAGAGTCGCCTTAGGAAGGTCGAACGTTACAACGAAAGAGTGAAGAATCTGAAAGTGACCGCAGGTTAGCGAAAGTGTCAATGGCTTGATTGTGTTCGGGTACCGGTACCCACCTCATACTCCAACAACTCAATGAGCTCCTTCTTCGCGGGCTCAACATCAGCCTTGTTACCCCTGATCACAACAACTCCGTCGGGCGGTGCCTCTCTTTCATCTAGGGCATCAGCATCAAACCCATCGTCCTCGTCCCCATCGCCAGATGGCTTGCGGCCCTTCTTTTCCGCAAACTTAACCCAAACGCTGAACTTCTCCGACACCCGTTTCACGACTTTCCCTTCCTTTCCAATGATTCGACGCAATGCTTTCCGCTTTATGTCACCCCCGACTTCTTCCATTAGTTTGCGCGCTTTGGAGGAGACGGCCTCAAACAACTTGACCTCGACGTTAACCGTATCAGCGACCTTTTGCGATCGTTCGGAAACCACCCCGCGGGCGACGGCGACAATATTTTTGGGACCAAAGATGGTAATGACATCTTCCGACGACCCATCGGCAACCTCCACCCTCAGATTGAAATTTCCGGCCAGATCCTTTTCAACCGTTTTGTCCTTGATCTCCCCAGCGGCGATTTTGTCCTTAATCGTGCGGAGAATCCAGCCAATCGCCTGACCCCCTGATCCTCCATTCCCAACGATCTTTCTCGCTACACCCTTCGGGACCTTCACCGTTTCCGAAAAGGAGCTCATGACCTCTACGTGGCGCCATTCAGCAACGTGTTTGTTGATTTTTTCAACAACCTCCGCCACCTCCTTTTTAGGCCCCTTAACAACGATAGCATTCGGAGAGGCCTCTTTGGTGTCCTTCCCCTCTTTGCCCTCCTTAACGGCCACGTGCGGGAAACGGACACTCACAGCATTATTGTAGGGGGCGAGAAGGTCTTTCAAAGCCGCGCCCCCAGCGCCAATTAGACGGCCGTGATATTTTGGGTCAATGTTGACCGTCTGGTTGACGAAATCGGCAAGGACGGAAGCCTCAGCGATAACCTCTTCCTTTACTTTTTCGATCAACTCAGATGCCTCTTTATCGCTCGCCGCCAGCGACCCACCCCCTTTCCCGACCGCTGCTGGTACGACGCGCTTCACGACGATGATAACCTCGTCCGACTCCTCATTCTCTGGCGCCACGACAACATCGACCAAGCGGCCCGCCCAATCTGCTTTTGCTTTCATCTTCGTGATGTTCTGACCTCCTCTGCCAACCACAAATTTGTGCAAGCCCCGCGGAATGTCAACTGCTCCGAAGCACAGGCTCTGCCCCCATTCTTTGAGCAAATTATACAAAGCCAGCCGAGCGGCGTCAACTTCCGCCTTTGATTTGGCTTGTATTTCAAGAATCGGGGTGCCAGCTGCCGAAGTTTGCTGATGGATCGTGGAACTATGCGCGGATTCAATGGTTTTCAGCGAATTCCTTTCTTTTGTGTACAAGTACCGAAGGAAGTGCTGAGGGTCGGTGGTACGCGGCAAGAGACTGACTACATCAATATCTTCGATAAGAACAGCATTGGACTACTTGTGGCGTTAGATCGGAGCAACAACTTATACAAATTCCATTTCAAAACGACATACCTTTTCAAGGACAACTTGCAAAGCAGTACTAAGCATGGAGTCCGGTCCTCGAATAGTAATCATTTCCGATGGATCTGCTGACGCGGGAAGCTCTACGAAGCAGCCAGTTTTATTCAAAATTTCCTGAAGAGTGGATCCCTTCGGGCCGATGATGAACCGGTGCTGACGCTTCTTGACCGGAATTGCCAGCGTCCTGGTAGTGCGTTTCTAAGATTCCTAGAGTGAGTAATTTTTGACTTCTGTCGCCGGGGTCCAACATCTAACCTACCACTTCGTCATATATCGCTTTAACGCGTTCTTCAGCATCGAGAACCGCGGCACGTTCGCCAACAAGTAGGATTTCGTTGAGATTTTTGTCGCTCGAGCTGGGTACCATTGGAGGAATGTGAATTCGCGCTCCAGTTTCTGCCTGAATTAGGTTCAGCTGAGAATTATTCGGTCCCGCTACGAAAGGGTGGAAGGACCGCTCCACATTCACGCGGATAGTGTGCTTGCTTGTCTTTATCCGAGGTCAGCCGTTACCGCACCCGAAACATGGATACTGTAAAGACACATACCCGTTGTGCAACAATCCCCTCAATTTCCTTCCTCGCTTGTTCGACCCCTTCAAAGTCTCCGGTAATGATAACTTCCTGCTCTGGCTCGTCCTCCTGTAACTCGTCAGTCACAGGAATGTTCTCGTCTCCACGCTCGCGCGGAATTTGAATGTTTGTCAAGGTGCGGGCCGTCAGGGCCCTCAAGTTTGCCCCGCCCTTTCCCAGTATGTGAGGCCGCACGGATGCAGGAATTGAAATGGATTGCGTTACCTAACCGGTGCGCATGTGAGTTCTCATGGGGATTGAAGTAATTGCCAGAAGGGATGCAAACGTAGATGCTCACCGGAACTGTTAATCGGCTAATTAACTCCCTTTTTGCAATCTTCACCGCATCAGGCTTGCCGTTGACCAAGAAAGTCACTGAGCGGGTCTTATTGTTGGTAGACATCTCAATCGAGGTCGAGGTCCTGCTCATGATCTGCTTGACCACGTCGCCAACAGTTAATTGCTTTCCTTGTGGGCCAGTGAGCTTTTCCTAGGAAGGTCGTTTGTTGAAATCTACTGCTTTTTCGAGCAGGAGCCACATTACTGTTTCTACCTGTACTTTCTTAGTGATCTCGGGGATCTCGAAGCGATCGGTCACTTTACCGCCGTGTCTAATAGCAGAGAGAGGACGCGCGGCAACAGCAGGTTTTCCATTGGCAGGTTTGGCACCCCAAATGCCCATTCCCACTTTGCCCACAGTTGGAACTGGAAGGGCCGGAAACAGTTCCTCATTTGCAAGGTCGAGCTTTGCCGTGTCTGGAGGGGGTGCAGCAGGCTCCTCTTGCGGGGGTGCAGCAGGCTCCTCTTGCTGGGGCACAGGGGCCTCTTCTTCGTAAGTGGGCATGGGGGGATTCTAGTGCAAAGTGCGTTGCGTGTGGTAAGCTACCAAACCTTACTCGTTGCCAAACGCAGACGCTTAATGTCAGGTACCTGCGGGGTATCGGGATGCAACTCGTGCTGCAACTGGTCCAAGAGGGACCCAGATTCCGCGTTGATCTCCATACTAAATTCTGCACGAGCAGGAAAGAAGGCGGCGTCAGAGAACTGGACTGGTTTACTTGATACATTTTCACGCAAAGAAAGTCTCGAAAAAGCCACTGCACGGCAGGACATGCCAAACGCAAGAACGTAGATCATCACACGTCGGGAGTCATTGTCTAGGACTCACACGTCTCCCAACGGCAGATGCAACCCCCCTCTGTTGCTGACCACCGGCCTGCCGTGGCGAAAGCAGACATCTTCGAGGGACGTCTTACGGACAGGGTCCTTCAGAAGGGTTACTTACCAATTCCGCTGAAAAAGGACGGGGATTTTGGGACCTTTTTTGTCCGTGGGAAGCCTAGTAGGACGTGCTCGGCTTAAGGATGAGGTTTCCGACCCAGCAGAGAGAAGGAAGGCGGATGAGGTTTGAAGAGAAGGGCCCTTTTTTGGGGGGGAGGTCTTTCCTTCAATTCTGCCTGTTCAGAGTCGTCTGTTGGGATGTCCAAACGACTTCCGTCGCCCGCCCCGCGTTTTGGTTCAAAGTCCTGCTTTTGGCTGAGCCCCTCAATCCAACTGGCCTCTTTTGATTGGTCCTTGCTTGGCGTCTCCCCACAAGTTCCTAGTCCCAACCCAGATCCAGTAACCTATCAATCCCACGCAATTGCAATGTTGAAACCATCCCTCCACTCCGTCCGCTCAATAGCCGCGCTCATACCTCGTCCTTCCCACGCCCTCCTCACTCTTCCCTGCAAACGACACCCTTCAATCCAGTGTCTGCGTAGATCCTTTTTCAACGTACCCGACTTCCTTGCCCCCGCAGCAAGCTCTTTTCTTTCCAAGGAACATTCAGAACGACGTGCATTGGGGTAAGGTGAATATCTCTTGTTATCCGTTTTTTGAAGCTTTTGGACATCGCGATCGACCACACCAACAAACAGGTACACGCAAAAGCAACTCTTCGATCTGGTGTCAGACGTGGACAATTACCACCTTTTTGTGCCTTGGTGCGTCGCGTCGAAAGTCATCAGCCGGCAACCTTTACCCCTATCAGCGGATGGTGGACCACAGGGAACCTTGTTGAGGGCAGAGTTAGGTGTTGGCTTTAACAGTTTCAACGAGCGTTACGTGTCGGAGGTCACCTGTCTGGATGCGTACCGAGTGCAGGTGCGTGTCAATGTGCTCTCGCAAGTTCCGAAATGATGATGCGGGCTTTGAGATTCGGAGGTGGCAAAATGAGCCAACAGATTCACGTTATCGTCAACAGGCCGTAGCATCAAATTCAAACCTATTCCGCACGCTCGTCAATACATGGCACTTCTCACCCATCACGACCCCGGCGCGCCCGTCTTCACCGTCTTCACCGTCATCACCGTCATCTCCTCCTCCACACGTATCCTGTTATCTGGATTTTCACATAATTTTTGAGTTCAAATCACCACTCTATGCGCAGCTGTCAACAGTGTTCTTTAACGAGGTTAGTAAGGCTATGGTGGCTGCGTTTGAAAAGAGAGCCGCCGAAGTCTACGGACCGCCAGCTACGAGATTTTGAGCGGAAATATGATGGATAGCTTGTATAATTTTTCAACACACATTTCGGACCCTTCATAAATCCTGGTTGGTCAGCATTCTTGCGCCACATTCACTCCAAACAAGACGCAGAACAGAAGACCATTGCCTTATTCTGCAGGGCAAACGCAAACAGCGCGTACACACTCGACTTTGCCAACAATAAAGGAAGATTGCCTCTATGCAGCAAGATACATCTACCAGTCGCCTCCACGCACCACGAGCTCCTCCAGAACGAGCAACTTCCGCCACATCCGTCGCAACCACTACGCGGAGACTCGAAGTCACAGATCCCATCGTTGTGCTCAAAAACATCCACAAGACTTATTTATTGGGATTAGAAGGCGTGGCGGCGTTACGGTAGGGGTTTATTGACTGTTCCACTTCCTTTACAGAGAATCCTCCTTGCATCCGTCCATTTTTTTTTTTGACGCGTTCCATTCCACTTCCTATTATTGGCAGCGGGGTATCCCTCAAAATCCAACGAGGGGAATGGGTCGCCATTTACGGTACCTCTGGCGGAGGCAAAACATCTTTGTTGAATATGATTGGAACGATAGATAAGCCTACCAAAGGGGAAATGACTGTTTGCGATACGGGTGAGCAGTGCTTGGAGTATTGTGGGAGAGAGTACGCACCTCGACTGATGTGTGGGCTTCGCGTGTTGCTGAGAAAAGTCATCACGCCGAATACAAAGGATGAAGTCCTGGCCAGTTTAAGGTTGAGTAAATTGTGAGTCTCAAGTCTTGTGAATCGCAAATGGGCCGTTTCTTGAGTATGAGCATTTATAACATCCCGTTACCGTAGGGGATTTGTATTTCAATCTTTCAACCTCCTTTCGTCCATGACTGCGCTGGAGAATGTCGAGTTACCAATGGTATTAAAGGGGGTGTTGAGACCCGCGGATCGGCGAGCCGTGGCCGTAGGTGAGGGTCATTGCGAATGCAGACAGATGCGCAGCCTACCCTCGAGAGTCGGGGAATAAACGTCTAATGATTCACTGGTTTCCTCAGCGAGCCTCGAACGGGTAGGGCTCGGCCACCGCCTCCACCACTTTCCGGCAAAGCTCTCAGGCGGTGAACAACAACGCGTTACCATCGCACGAGCTATCGCCAACTCGCCTGAACTCCTTCTTTTGGATGAACCAACGTAACGCTCCTATCTCTTTTGCCCCAGTTTTTCCTCGCTCCTTGTTAATCAGTTGACCAATCCGCAACTTTCAGCGGAGACCTAGACACAAATAACACCCACCGCGTAATCGATCTCCTATACCGCCTGAACACGGAAGAAAACATGACAATGATCATGGTCACCCACGACGTGTACTTGAAAAATTTCGCGCACAGGGTGGTGTACATGCGGGATGGGAAGGTGCATAGGGTCGAAATGGTGGCGAGCGGGAGGAGGAGGCAGGCTGTCAGGGAATTGTATGAGGCGATGGTAAGGTGTATTGTTACTGCTTGTTTTGGGTGGAGGAAGCTGGGAAGTCAGCAAACAGAAGGTCGGGGATTTACCACCCGGTTTTTCGCAGGGATCTCGTCCACCGACCGCTAGCACCAACAGGACTACTAATAGTTCGGCGAATGCGGCTCTTGGAGCGGCAGGCCCATCATCATCTCAAACGACACAAACGTTCGACGGTGCTGCGCAGCATCGGCCAGGACTTTGGGTATCCGCTTCCACCGAAGTCCGGAATCCGGGAGATTACGCAACGTATTCTTCAAAAAGTGGTAAGAGTCGCCAGCTCGAAAGTGGTTTCGATGCTGAAGCAAATTAAGTTTCTGACATAATGCGTTGGGTGATTTAAAACGGTGCATCTGATTTCAGGTATCCCATCGCACATGTCCGACGCGACTCCACCTCAACCACATCCTACAAGCGCACCAGCAGAAGCTGCACATCCAAGTGCCGGAATAGGATTCCTTCCTCCGAGAACGCAAAGTGAATTGAATATGATGGTTTAACCAAAGAGTCTATGAAGTATCCCGTCCCAAGAACCCAAAATGTGTGACTCAAAGCTAAACATGCAGACCAAATGTGAATATGTTCTTTCCAGAAAGTGAGAAAGGGGAAGCTGAACGAGCATTGTTCGTATGTCTTTTTGTCTCTAGGCTGTGCTCGACCCTGCGTATAATAGTGTATCACGTGTGCCCTTTCAACGCCATTGCTCCAACCACCAGTGCCAACAACTCCCCTCGGTCAGATGATGGACTTCCGGCTTTATAAATCTAATGAACATGAAATATCAGCTTCCAAATCCAATATGGACCAGTTCCCATTCCAACTCCTCCGCGTACCTTACTAACTCTCCCCAAATCCGTCAACTCGGGTAGCGCGTCTAATCCCACTTGTTCCCCCTGAATCAGCGCAGCAATATTTTGTTTATCCTACCAGCGGAGTTTGTCATCAACTATGAGCATACGTGGTATAGAGAACCCGAATGACCTTCAACAACTACCTCATCAGAGGGAGGTTCTCCCAGCATGACAACCAAAATCGACGTGGTCTTGTCTGATACGCCAAATTGCTTAATGGAATCACTGATCTGCCCACCACCATAGGTTATCGGTACATAAATGATTCGAAGTTCCAACATAAAGAAGGGACTATCGTACATTTGTCGAAGGTGACAGGTTGAACAAGATCTCGGAATACAGTGACCGCGTCCGTAGCGCTCCTTGTTGCTGCAAAAGCAGTGCCTTTGTTGAGGCCATTTGGATCTGAAACACGTCCAACACCTATCACCCAAAGTAGGTGGGTAGGAACCGTCAGTTGTGAATGAATGGAAAGCCTTCAGTCCGCTGAGCCAACGGCCGACAGTCGGCGTACCGTACTGGCGTCAATGAAAGCACATTGAGGTATATTTGTCTGTCCCTTGACCACCGCGTTTTTGACTTCCGCTGCGTTCCGGACGTTGCGGAAAAGAGAGAGGTGGGAGGTGAGCGTCGGGGATGGAAGTGGTACGGACGGGACAGGCACCGTTGCTGGTGGAGGATTGAACAGGGCAGGGAGGGATATTGACTGCATAGCGTCAGAGGTTTGGAACATGCTAAAGAAGAGGACGCTGAATTGAGAGGATGGACAGGGAAGGAAGCAGATCAGAGTGATCACGACGAAGAGAAGCTCCAGGCCGGTGCGGCGGGAATGGATCGGAGGCGAGGATCGGCTCGAGTTCCCTCAGTTCATGGCTGTGCCATCTGTCCGACTGTCGCTTTGCTGCCTGTTTTCTGGTACCTAGCTCCTTCTCTCAGTCATTGTAAGGTGTGAGTAGATAATGAGGAGGCATCCCGCCTGGCTAGGACATGCCGGTAGTGCCGTGGATGGGCTTAAACCAAAAACGCAAGAAGAAAAAGAGTTGCTGACTTCTGTTCCATCTGCCACCGAGAGTCGAAGATCCCGCCAGCCAAACCCGAGAGGGGTTCAACATCACAGCACAACTGACGCGACGTGTTCTGTGTTCTGCTCGTTTTGTCAAAAGCTGGACCCTGTGTTCCAAGATGGACGACCTCGAGTGTTCGAACTGTGGGCACCAACTGCCCCTTTCAAGCTTCTCAAAACGTCAACGACACGCAGGCGACCTTCGTCGCTGCGTTGACTGCATTTCCGGGGACACGATTGGACTTGCTCGCCCCGCACACACCATGGCATCATACCGGCAACCAAGTCAGCCGCATAAAACCTATGTCGGACAGTATGAGGCGAAATCGTCAACACTGTTGGAGTGCTCGGAGTGTGAAATGGTCTTGCCTGCAAGCGGGTTCTCAAAACGCCAACGCAGTGAACGGCAAAAACGCAGGTGCATAAATTGCGTGAAGGAGGATCTCGGGATGGTTACTGGCAGGCCGGCGGATGACGACCCGGAAACATCAAGGCCTGTAACGGAGATTGCTGAGGAACTGGAGGTGTGGACCTGGGGTGAATCGACTTTGGAGGATACCACAAAAGAACAGCGGCAGCTATATCGTTCGGAGGATGTCGCTCGCGATAACGGCCCTGCATTAAAGTGGGTTGAATAACCACCCGAAGAACAAGGAATCTGCAACTGGGAACACACAGATGAGACGGGTGCGGGTTGGTGGGGAACGGTCCCACCTCACCGTTGCCGACAGATGGACGACCTTGGTTCTGAAAACAGTCTTAATGGACGAGTTTGAGTGGGCGGATGATGGAGTTGGGGAGGTAAATGGGTTCATTACGACAATGACAATTTGGAAAATGTTTTCTGGACCACTTTTGCTTGCGACATTAGCTTGTGCTGGACATGTATGCCAAGAATCCTGAGGACGCCAATATCAGCAACCACATCCGCCCTGGGTATCAATTCAGGTTCCGAGTGCGTGTGCCGTCAAGTGCCCTCAGCGGCGAAGTTGTGAAGGCGTTGGATAATATCGGTACGCTCCGTTGGGCTTCTAAAATCCTGTACGAGGTCTTCTCTGTCATTCATCCGCACGAAAATCATATTACCTAGAACCATGCCATGTGCAGTTTGTCCTTCCGGAGAGGTTTCCACAGCAAGAACCGATATGCGCCTTTGTCTGTAATCCCGAGGTTAGGAAAGGGAAACGGATCCCCAACTTCCCCCCTGGAACTTCCTCCCTGATCTCAGCGTTTCCACCATTACGTCCAGTTTCCCCACATTGCAAAACACATAACCGCCTCCGTTGCTACGTACACCAAAAACAATTTTGAAGGTCCGTCACTCGATCAATCCGAGGTTGGGTTGTATGAAGTGTTTCAGGCCACGACGCAGGAGCTGGACGCATTCCTAAAGAACAACGTGGGGGCCCCAAAAGCCGACGTACCCGCCGACCCATCGCAACTACTTGAAACAGAAGAACAAGAAGAAAAAGACGAGTTTGCTGGATTGACCCAAGTCATCATGGCGCGCAACCTGGGATACCCAACGAAATGGAATCGATGTCACATTTCGGAGATAGGCAGGAACCTCGCGCTTTGCCAATTCTGACCTGCCTGGTAAATCGCATGCTGACATGTATTCGTTTGGCAGGCTCAAGTTTTGCGGGGTATTCCACATGTACCGGGAGAGCGCCAAAGATGGGGTGTGATTCAGGGTATCCAGATTGTGCGAAACTTGCGACAACCCTGCAATAGCTTTTGCGCAACGGAAAACAGAACCTGTGATCGAACTCCTTGCTATGATAAAATTTTGGAGTTGAATAGAATATTGCACTCCAAACCCACTCACTGCGATTAATAAAATGATTAAGGGTTCTCCCATCACGGCATCACACGTCTAGTTCACTAACAACCACCCCGACAAACATGCCACTGACCCATTCCGGCATTACCCTCTCAACCCGACTCAACACCTCCCCACTCCCCCACCCATCACTCCATTTCCAGCTTCTAGCTGCACGAGCGGGCCCAATCCCGCCAGCGAACTCATCCACCATTTCGTGAAACCCATCACGTTCGAGCGCGCTCACAAGAATGCGCAGCTTGTCCCGTCCTTTGACGGTCAGGGTGAGGTTCCAAGATGTAGTGCCGTGTCCACCGGCGTGCCGAATGATGTGATCCCTACGCGCGCCAGGTCTGCCAAACTTATCGAGGAGAATGGCTTTGTCCGAGAGTGACCAGTCGTGAACGGCGGCGGTAAATGAAAGAACAGTCCAAATATAGTGGGGGTAAGTACAAGTGAGTGTTAAGGTTCGAAGGTCCGTCGTTGGTGAGTAGCTGTCGTCCTGGACTGTCAGGAATGGGGCGGGTGCCTGGGCAGGTTTGGGCGGGGCCAGGTGGGAGACATCGAAAGAGTAGCTCTCGATGAAATGGCTGCGAAACGAATACTGGTGACCAATTGCTCCCTTCGGCATAAATGAAGTTGGGAATGCTACCTGAAAGGGAAGATGGTTGCCCAATCCCGGTCCGTTTCAGCCACGTCCCGCTGGAAAACAGGTGAACTAATCACAGCCTCTACAAGTTGCAAAACGCGAGGCATTCCTGCCGGATCTGCGTGGGCAACCATCAGTTCCCGGGTACCACTGGTCTTGTTCTCTTTGTACTCGAAAAACACACGCTGCCCATGACAACATCAGAAAATCAGCGTTGAGGTTGATGACACTTATTCACAAACGGTCAGTCACCTTCGGATGCGTCTCATCAAATGGCTCCATCTTCGCTGCAAAGAACACAAACATGACGATCACAATTGCTCCGACGATTTTCTTGATTTCCCTCAACTCGGCTTTGCTGATGCGGTATCCCAGCGGCATGATCAGATGCAGCAGCAAAAACGTAAGCCCACCCGCAATCACTCCAACGATGATATCTGCAGGGGCTGTGGCGCCCATACGACCCGTAATCGGAACAAACAAGTAGGAAACACCCCATGAAAGGGATGTACTTGCGGCGACGGGCACTAAAGCCGCAACATAGGTGAGCCAGGGCATGTGCTCGACGTTGCGTTTGGATTGGGGGGTGAAGAGCAAGTCGATGATGTTGCCCAACACGATGAACGAGAGGTAGATACCAACAAGGTAAGATGATCCAAGGCGGAACCAATTGGCGAGGAATAGAAGAATCGTGAAGAGGAATTGGACCGCGTTGTAGGCATTGCGTTCAGCCTCTGGGTCTGTTGCGGACGATCCCCAAACATCAGGGCCATCTTTCTTCGCGACGGCAGAAGCTTTCTGGACGATGGATCTGGCATCGCTTTTCAAGACCTGTTGAAGTAACAGCATACCTACAGGAGGAAAAGACGTTAGCATATCATCGCACCGTAAGCAAATGGATATTCTGGATACACACCAAAGGCGGAAGCAGGAGCAAATGCTACGAAAATGTACCATTCCCTCGCAAACCACGTTAAGGGGCGATTGATCGCCATGAACGCCGCACCCACTAGAGTAGGCGTCACAATACTCAACATGGTGCTCACAATCACGATAACCCCAAATTTGACTGCGTTTACAGCCGCCCTGTATACGTCGGTTGAAGAGCCTCTCCCAAACCTCGCAAGGATAGGAATCGAACAGAGGGTAAAAGAAATGAGCATGATGACGGTGTGGATCAGGACCGCCGTATCCCACGAATAGTGGAAGAAGATCAATCCTGGGAAATGGGGGCATCCGTTACACCCCGTCATACTTCCACCAAGAAATTTGTACGCCACCATTCGCTCACCAAAAAGATCAAAGAATATAATATCACTATCACGATCGATATTAGCAAGATCTGACTCAGTCAGCAAGTACTCCAGAATCGACCAAGCGTTATCACCAAAGTGCTGGAGGGAGCCTTTTTGAAGAGTTTCTTCAACATCCAACATGGTATGGTACAGGTAGCTATGTGC
The DNA here is from genome assembly GCA_027604605.1 of Borealophlyctis nickersoniae. Classification (NCBI taxonomy): domain Eukaryota; kingdom Fungi; phylum Chytridiomycota; class Chytridiomycetes; order Rhizophlyctidales; family Borealophlyctidaceae; genus Borealophlyctis; species Borealophlyctis nickersoniae. The sequence goes on from JADGKA010000289.1 coordinate 22,315, forward strand.
AGAATTCGTGAGATGCTGCATGGTAGGACTCAATCGGGGAATCAATCCCGTCATCAACCCAGTACCTGTTCTGGTAATACGCCATGTCCAGAGCAGCAACTTTGCCATGCTGAACGAACTGGCGATAATCGGTCTCACTCAAAATCAAGCCGCTCCGAAAGATGTCATTCGACTGCAAAACGCCGGTTCAGCGACATCCCTGCACCGAGAGAACGAAACTTTCCAAGACTTTACCAGCACATTTCCGTGAGGATGGGGCACCCTAGAATACGCTTCGATCATCTCTTTTGAATTGGCCTGAAATAAAATTTCTTGACCGCCATTGCCCATCGCTTCCATGTTGAGAACCGCCCGAACGCTAGCAACAAAAACACGAAGGGCATCAATGCTCTGCCCTTTTCAATGCATGCACACACGGGATTTGGAAGAATCGGTGAACACTATAACATACGTATCTTTCCACTTGTGCTTAGTGATGAACCCATGGGCGGCGTCGTTGAGAGATTCTTCGGCACCGTTCCACACTACAAATGAGTCCTTCAGTGGACACATCAAGGCGAATATGCAAATTTCTGCTGGCTTACAGAATATCACGGCATTTTTCAGCGGTCTTTTCCTCATTGATAAGATCCGAACCATTTCAAGCATTACCGCCACACCGGCACCATCATCTGACGATGGCGCACCATTCAGACATACAAGTCGATCTTAAAATCATAGTTATGGCACTCACCAGCCGCTCCGGGACTGACAATGGTCGAGTCATAATGCGAATTCAGCAGGATCGCATTTTGGTTGCAAGTAGGGCCGCATGAGAGACGCGCAACAACGTTCGTGACGTTTGAATAAGCTTTGATCACAGCTGCAACGAGAGGAGACGTCATGCGCCAGTGAGTAGATCAGTGGACGTGCGGGGTAAGATTAACCAGACCCACTTTCGTGCATCATATCGAACCGATGGGACCCGTCCACGGACTGGATGTCTACCTCAAATTCTTCCAGCGCAGCATTCGCATCGGCCAAGGCCTTGTATTCGGCCAGCAAATTCAACACCAGATCCTTGCCCATTTCCTCTTGGCGCGTACCAACAACCCGAAGCCCGATATCGTGAGTGAGTCGACGAATTGTGTTCCGAGCAAGCTTTTCGGAAAACTAGATTTTTCCGAATGTCTGGTTATACTTTTGCCTGGTTGCCCGCAAGCCGAGAGAAAACAGATAAATGGCACGCACCACAGGCGTAACCTCGTCATCCGCAAGTCCAGACACATTTACTGTCGGAAGCTTGTGAAACCGGTATGTTGCGAACCGAGCAAGCAAGACACCCCATATAAACAGCAAAACAAAGCCCAGCTTGTTGGGAGTTGACGAGCGCAGCTTTGGGGCGAGGCCATTTGTCCGTGCCTGGGATGGGCCAGGAATCAAATAGGAACCTTGGCCCGCTGTTGGCCGCCTTTTGGCTGACATTTGCCTGTCCGCGATGTTTGAACGCTGGGCTGCTGGGGTTCCAGGGTTCAGGGGTTCCGCTGTTCCGGCCATGAACGAAGCTGACCTCAATTTCCAGTTTAACCCAAAATGGCATCATTACCCCACCCTGCGAGCTGATTGGTGAATTTTTTGTAAGCTCGTGAATCATTGCGCGAAGAACTTTGATTTTTCTTTGTGCTTCCACAGGCTCATAAACAAAAAGGCGACTGAATCTTGCTGCCCGACCATCTGATTATCGTGCGCAAAAAAACCCTACAACCATGTATCTCCGCCCTGCTACCAGAACAAATGTCGCCCCAAGGGCCGCCTCAACTGTAAGTGGATCCGATGTAACGCCCCTCGTTCTGCACCGGCTTGATCGCTGTTAGATCACTTTCTCACTGGTTGTCTTTGACCGGCATCACGCAGCTTTTCCGCTCAGGACCCTCTCCGTTCAGCGCCTTTGTCCGCCACTCCAGGTAATCATTGAGAATCACATCGTTCTGACCGTGCGGCGTGGAATTTTGGTCGTTTGATAATTCATGATACTGATGTTATTGGTGACCCTGTAGCGACAAGGTGAAGGGATCCGTCATTGGTATTGATTTGGGGACAACAAACTCTTGCGTAGCTGGTGGGTACTCTTAGTCTGTAATCAAAAAAGATCATTTGAAGGCGAACTTACTGATTCGTGTTTACGTGGGGTAAATCGCCAATTAGTGATGGACGGCAAGACTCCCCGTGTGATTGAAAACGCGGAGGGTGGCCGGACCACTCCCTCCATTGTGTCCTTCTCGAAGGATTCTGGCGAGTTGCTGGTGGGAGCCCCGGCAAAGCGCCAGGCCGTCGTCAACCCGGAGAACACCTTTTTTGCCACCAAGCGTCTTATTGGTCGCAAATTCGACGACCCTGCGGTGCAAGAAGATGTGAAGCACGTTCCTTTCAAAATTGTCAAACACAGCAACGGCGATGCGTGGCTTGAGGCACGCGGAAAGAAGTACTCACCCGCCCAAATCGGTGCTTTCATATTGCAAAAGATGAAGGAAACCTCCGAGTCCTTCCTTGGGAAATCTGCAAATTCCGCTGGTGAGTTTTGAGTTTACAGCGACTGGATTCCGATTGCTGCCTCTGAAATCCCTTTTCAGTCGTTACGGTTCCCGCATACTTCAACGACTCCCAACGGCAGGCAACCAAGGATGCTGGTCAAATTGCTGGATTGGATGTCAAGCGCGTCATCAACGAGCCCACAGCTGCTGCATTGGCATACGGTTTGGATAAGGTTGGAGACAAGGTTGTTGCTGTATACGATTTGGGAGGCGGTACGTTCGATGTTTCCATCCTTGAGCTTCAATCTGGTGTTTTCGAAGTGAAGTCCACCAATGGTGACACTGTATGTATTTGTGCACTTTCAAATTGGAATTTGGAATTTTCCCATACTCATGCTTTTATGTCGGCAGCACTTGGGAGGTGAGGACTTCGACAACGTCCTCTTGCAGCACTTCATCCAGCAATTTAAGAAGGAGGTGCGATTAGATGTGATTGTGATTGAACTCGGTTTTTTACTTTCGTACTCATGCTGACTCCCTCACTTTAGACCAACGTTGACCTTTCCAAGGATCGTATTGCCTTGCAACGTTTGAGGGAGGCCGCCGAGAAGGCAAAGATCGAGCTGTCGTCGTCTCTCCAAACCGAAATCAACCTTCCCTACATCACAGCCGATGCTACTGGACCTAAGCACTTGAACTTGAAGGTCACCCGCAGCCAGTTTGAATCCTTGGTCAAACCTTTGATCGACCGCACTATTGATCCATGCAAAAAGGCATTGAAGGACGCTGGTATCTCCACCAACGAGGTCAATGAAGTCCTCCTTGTCGGTGGTATGTCCCGTATGCCCAAGGTCCAAGAAACTGTCAAATCTCTCTTCGGCCGTGACCCTTCCAAGGCTGTCAATCCCGATGAAGCTGTTGCTATCGGTGCCGCCATCCAGGGTGGTGTTCTCTCTGGCAGCGTTGACCAACTCCTCCTTCTCGACGTTACCCCTCTGTCTCTCGGTATTGAGACCCTCGGTGGTGTCTTTACCCGCTTGATTAACCGCAACACCACCATTCCCACCAAGAAGAGTCAAGTCTTCTCCACCGCCGCTGACGGACAAACCCAGGTCGAGATCAAGGTCTTCCAAGGAGAGCGTGAGCTCGTCAAGGACAACAAGCTCCTCGGTCAATTCAACCTCGTTGGTATCCCGCCTGCGAGCCGTGGTGTTCCCCAGATCGAGGTCACCTTCGACATTGATGCCGACGGTATCGTTAACGTCTCTGCCAAGGACAAGTCCACCGGAAAGGATCAATCCAGTAAGTGTGGCGAGTTTTCTTCACTCAACTTTAAGCTTTCTAGTCCGTAGAGCTTACTTGTGTGTCTTTTGTTAGTGACCATCGCCGCTTCATCTGGTCTCTCTGACGCCGAAATCAACAACATGATTAACACCGCCGAACAATTTGCGGAATCCGACAAGAAGCGCAAGGAAATCATTGAGGCCAAGAACCACGCTGAAGTCATCATCCTCGACATTGAGAAGGCCTTGAGCGAGCACGGAGAGAAGCTCGAGAAGGACGAGGTTGAGAAAGTCCGCAAGGAAATCCAAAGCCTCCGTGACTTGCTCAACTCTGGTGACGACAACTTGACCGGCGAGACCATCAAGCAAAAGTACGGCGAGCTTCAACAAGCTAGCTTGAAGGTGTTTGAGATGTTGCACCGCTCCCGCCAGGAGGGATCCAGCAGCAGCTCCAGCTCCGAGGGTCAGGATGCTGAGTTCAAGGACGTTGATGGCAAGAACAAATCCTCTTAAAGAACGATTTGTTGAGTCTGGGTCGGGAGGGGCTG
>JADGKA010000290.1:0-26604 GCA_027604605.1 Borealophlyctis nickersoniae
AAGTCCACCGAGCTCCTCATTCGCAAGCTCCCCTTCCAGCGTCTCGTCCGTGAGATTGCTCAAGACTTCAAGACCGATCTTCGATTCCAGTCGTCCGCTATTGGGGCCCTCCAGGAAGCGAGCGAGGCTTACCTCGTCGGTCTCTTTGAGGACACCAACTTGGCTGCCATCCATGCTAAGCGCGTCACCATCCAGCCGAAGGACATCCAGCTTGGTAAGTTTTCTTCGTGCGTGCCTACACGTAATGCAATGACTGATCCGGCTCTTGTCTCAGCTCGTCGTCTCCGCGGGGAACGTTCTTAAATGTGCTGTATATCTGTCCAAGTACCTTCTCTTCGGGTGGTGTTCATCAACACCGTCTTGTAAATTACCTCGCAGCATAAGGGGCCGGTGTTTTATGGGCGTCGGGAATGTAAGGACTGGAAGTCCATTGGCCTGTGTTTCATAAATAGCTTAATATAAAATATAAAATTGCCAGTGAACTTTCGCTTGGCCCGCTTGAGAAGTCTGTGTAACCAATACTGAGAAGTCAGCGCTTTCAGAGTGCGCAAACTCGTAAAGCGCGATTTTTTCACTTGCAGACCAACATGGACCCTGAGACACCATCTGCTTCCGGCATTCCCATTGAAGCGCCAGCGGGCAGTCCAATTCCCGGAGGCAATGGATCGCTGACCCATCCAACTCCAACACTCTCTGACATATTGGACGGACACGTTGATACCTTCGGGGGTAACGATGCATTGTCCCAGTTGGCAGCAAACTATGCAGAGGACATGTCTTGCGATGAAGAAGAGACGGTCGAAGAAAAGGCTGGCAACGCGCCGGCTGGGGGGAAGGCAAAGCTCCAAGGGTTTTGCGTCGAATGCGAAGGTTGGTTCGAGACAGTTTACCACGTTGTCCGCCGGGATCTAAGAAGAAGTACACAGATCAGCCAGCGGTCGTCTTCTGCGAACAGTGTGCCGACGACTATTGTGAAGTTTGCTTTCACGCACAGCACCGAAAGGGGAGTCGGAAGAAGCATGTCACAAAACCCCTCGCTCCCCTCTCTGTGGCAAGCAAAACCACTGCTGAGAAAGCACCCAGCTTAGGTGTGCAAAACGGCAAAGCGGGCGGGGACGGTGCGCCGGATGTGGTGTTTGTAGGGCCGCAACCTGCTCTCAAAAGCAACGTCGGGGATTGGTTTCTCGAGAGATCAAAATTCATCCCCGTTCGCCTCACCCTGAACGAGCGTAAATATCTTCGATTGCTCGAAGCCGCCTTGACTGTATCCGACTACACCGACAAAATTGATATTCTCAGCTACACTAGCAAGAGCAAGAGAATTGTCGCGCAAATCAAAGAATTGTGCGCGATATTGTCAGGGTTAGTCCTCGCTGCAGACTATAAGGGTACGTGCGCACCAGCCTAGGCGAAGACTTTTTGATGCGACTCCGCTAACAGAAGTACCCTAGCCGGTCAAAGCCTATTCCAGGATAGAGACTTCGAGCACAACGAAGAGTTTTTCCAAAGAATGTGGGTAGAGAATTGTATTGTGAGTCGGTGAATCCTTGTTGACGTACGAAAACGTGCAGCTTCGAACTTGGGCGAAGGCACAAAATCATGAATCCCGAGAAAATGCGCTCCACATATGGGAAGTTGGTCTATATGCTGCAGGATTCGCAGATTCCCGAGGTCAAAGTGAGTGTCGCCGTATTTTCACTTTGGGTCGCTTGGTGACTGACGCAGGTTCCATACGAAGGAAATGCTATCATTTTCATGTGTGGATACTATCAAAACCGTCTATAACACACTTGCTGCCCATGACGGGCTTCGAGTTTTGGAAGACGATCTCATTACGGTGGCCACGCAAGAAATTTTATCCGAAGGGAAATCTCGACATCAAGGTTAGCTTCCGCATTCTTCCAGGATATGCACAAGGGATTTATGAGCTGATGAAAGAACTGTAAAGTTCAGGGGGAAATCAAACAGAAAGAGAGGGCCATTGAGCAGTTGTCTCGAAAGTATGCGCATTCGGAATTATCAACAGAAATGATAAAGCAATGTCTCTATTCCATTGGAGACAACCATGCCTTCTTGAGGTATTATTGCTGACATTCCGGCGGCGTTTCCTATTTGTCTTGCGTCGTAATTGTGTTCCTACCCTCCCCAGGACCAATCGCGATCCTTGCGACAAAATGATTGGTTAGTGATGTTAACCTTCAAAAATCTTCAATTCAAACCCTAATATCGCTTCACACTACAGCATACCTAAAGCGGAACTTCAACCCGGAGAAGTCGGAATCTGGATATTCACTGGCCATTCAAGTGAGTGTATGTGGTACGCTAAGTTGTCGGTCTACGTTGACTGAGATACTTTAAAAGTCTGGAAGAGGTGGAGCGCGCCTATCACATGATCACAGTAAGCAGTATCATTACGTTCATCAATCGCTAACCCTGTGGCGAGAGATCCTGCACGGTGCGTTGCGATCCTGAAATTGAGAGGATGAGTGTCCTGGTTTCTGAGCTTCTTGAAATTTTCAGATTTTTTTATGCTGTGGGGTTTGGCTGAACAGGATCTCTTGAACGAGAACAACCCATACCGGTTGCGTGATACGGGCCAAGGCCTCAACCGAGTCCAATGTAAGTCGCAATGCGTCGACAGGGCCAAGAAGCTCGTGCTGATGTCGATTTTGATTCCAGCTGCCCCGAAAGTATCACGCGCAATGCACACCATTTTGCACCGAGCGCAGCAGCGAGTTGGGTATTGGGTGGGATCATCAGTGATTCACTTGGGAGATCACGTAAGAATCAACTTCTGCATCGCGAAAAATCATTGCTGGCACTGATCGTAAAATTGGACGTCTTTTTGCAGAATGTCCCCAATGCTCTTATGTTCATAGGTACATATCATAAAGTGAAGGATAGTGCGGTGCTTGCGAATTTGCTGACATCCTTCTCCCTTGCTTAGACAAATACACGCAAATTTACAGAATTCTTCTGCCAATGGTTAATTGCATAGATCAGTTGGACCATATTGTTCGAGATGCAGGGGTGGCTCGATATGTCGAGACAACGTTTGGGGGAGTGGAGAAATTGCGGAAAGATATCCTGTGTGACTTCTTCAGACATGCGTTTGATGGATCTGGCGCAGAGTAGGTTTATTGGTTCTGACGAGGCAGGGCCGAGTCCCATTCACTCATTGATTATCGGCAGCAATTTCTTCGACGCCGGCTCTTGTATTGACGGCCGTCTCACTTCAGCATGTAAGAAAAGCTACGAACATGTGAAACATTGATGCATGGCAGAAGCTTACTGGTGGAACTATCGTAGGGAACTGGTGTTCGAACCTCGAGAAGAAACCATTTTTCCCCGTTTTCCTCCTTACTGGGTATGTAATAGTCTATGCAATACAGGGCTAGAGACACGGGGTTGATCAAAGTCATCGTTTACACCCTCCAGGTTCGTCGGCTTCGATGGGCAGTGGTAAAATGTCACATAAACATACAATTAGATTTTGCATTGTTGCACACATCCACGTTATTTGCCCTTTTTGCCTTTGTTTCCGGCGCTCGCTCCACGACCCGCCTTATCACCGACCGTCTTGCCAGCTCTCTTCACTCCACCTACACCAGGTAACTCGTCCATACTCTGTGTACTTGAGAAAGCCGATGACATACGCCCCTCGGCCCCCACCCCCGTCGCACCTACGCTTGGTGGACCGCCGGCTTTCGTCCCACCTTTTAAGGCCGTGACTCCACCCACTCCTCTTCTTGATGCTCGTCCATCAGCTGCGCCGCCGGCACCCGTCGTTGCTCGCGCCCCTTGTGGATTGTCCGTGTCGCCGTCTCCCCCCGAAGCCAGGAATCTTGAAGGTGGCTCTCTCATCCCAGCCTTGGCTTTATTACGTTGTCTCTGGGTCGGATTTAGGACTGAATTGATTTGTGTGTTTGTGTGAGAATGAGTACTCAGTTCCAGACGAATTGAAAGTCAATTCCAACGCGTTTGACGCACCAGAGAATTTGATTTTCTCTGCTCCGGTTTGCTCCAGTAGACTCACGTAGGTAGGGGAAGAATCCTCAGTTTCGTCTGTGTGGTTCAGGTGCGCTTGGGTCATAAAAGGAGACAAGAGGGAGAGAGCAGCGTTCTCTATCTCAGGGAACGAAGCCCATACCTCCGATGACCTTTACCAAAATGTAGCTTGCTCTGCCCTCCACATACTTTTTTGCGTATTCCTTTGGTTTACTTGCCAGGTCGATGACCTCTCCGGTCTCTGAAGCTAGGTCTACATTTTCGATGAGATGGTCGAAACCACACGCGCGTTTTATGTGATGTAGAAGCACTGAGGAGAGACAGTTTGGGTTCACCAGGCGATCTTCATTGGCTGAATTTGTATGGGTGTTAATAAGTGTTGGAGTGGGTGATTTGACGGTTTCTTTTTTGTGACTTACCGCCGTATTTTACTGTAATGAATGACATTTGTGCGGTGCTTTAAAACGACACTATGAAATGTCTGGGTGGATACCGTTTACCTGGATGTGGCGGATTGACGCAAGCCACATTGGGCACGTGCCATCTCATGCGCCGTAATCTTTGGCACTCCACTCCACACACGCCAAGGGCAAAAACACACACACCTTCAACGAACAACTGCAACAACTGTAACCATCTGAGTTGACAATCGACTTGCAACGAGCCGATTGCGTCTACAACCAAAAGAAAGCGCAATGACACCCATAGGTATTTACCGCTTGCTGGCACGGTCACCGCTTTGAAAGGGGTTGGTTGATCTTGACCGGTCTCACGCATTGTCTGTAGTGCCCGTTACATGGTCGGACGTACCCCGGGAGCTGGAGACAGCCGTGGCGGGTCTTCGCTCTGACCTTTCAACTTACGAGGCCCGAAACCCACCCGAAGATGAGCGAGAGGCCGTCCAACGCGCTATTCATGCTGCCTGTGACGAGATTGAGTCTTTCATTCGCGGCGTACATGACCTCGTCGCAAGAGCAGACGCAGTAGTTGACGAGCGGTTGTTGAGGACCTTCAAGGCGTCGGTTCGTGACGCTGTTGGGAAAGTCGATGGGGCGGTGAAGCGAGAGTTGGATAAAATAACTTCTTCGCTGGTTGGAGATGTCGGTTTTGTGTTCGAAGAAGAAGAAGATCCTATCGTTGGTATGTGCCATAGCTGCGCAATTCGAAGTGGATCTTCCTTGGGTCTCAGCGGAGGCCTTACTCACCCGAAATTTAGGGGAGGCAGCATTGGGACAAGTGCGACAGGAAGTTCACCATATCTCTCGCAGTCTGGAGACTGCTGGAGAACTTGATTCTTTGCTCGCTGAGTTTGTAAACTCACGCTTCCGCGCGCATGCACACGATGTGTACGTTTCAATGATCAACTCAGCTGTGGAGGCCGCTGGACGGAAGTTGACAGAACGCACGGAACTGATGAAAAAGGACTTGAAAGGTTTAATGGCTGAGCACGCAGAAGCGGAAGGGTCGAAAGAAGTGGGTCACCGCTGTCATTGCCCTTACCCTGACCCTGTTGGAAACTCATTGGCCCTTTGTATTAGCCCGAAGTATCTCCCGCAAAGCCCCCAGTTGGCACGAGCGCGCCGCCACCTGTTGTCCCGCGTCCGCGTGCAAATACTCCCCCTTCTACATCCGCCCGTCCTCAATCTGTTGCAGTTGAAAACGTACAGGAACGTCCGCCCCCTACGAAACCGCGTCCTCAGACAGTTGCGGTCCCAAATGGTCAACCGTTCCCGGATGAAATCCAGGCGCTTCCCGTGCCGGTTTCTGCGTCTCCTGCGGCGCGGTCTAAAGATAATGTACAACAGACTCCTGTAGAGACACCAGAAGATGGTGGCCGTAACGTCAACTTGATGACCGACTTAAACCGCATGCTTGCCGGTGGCCCTCCCAAAGTCAGGCGGCCCACCATTGGACATTCTGTTGACGGGGAGTCGGAGATTGTCAATGTGGATTCCGAACAACAACCTCTAGAGGAGAAATACGTGGGGGAAGAGGAGCAGTCGGTGGACATGGCATCTGAGCGTCCGGTGGACTCTGTCACTGAGCCGTCCGTGCCTGATCCCAAAGTCCCAACGCCAGAACCCGCGCCGCAGCAGAGCCCGCAGCCTGTGTCGTCACCGCCCCTGAGCCAATCGACTGGAAACTTGTCAGCTACTCCATCGCGGTCTCAAACCCTGAGCCAGTCGGCGGAAAAGCATAAGTCGCCAAAAAGTGGTTTCAGAGGCATGCTGAGTTCTCTGACAAAGTCGCGGCCCAAAGCTAAGAAGAAGGGTTCGACAAAGGCCGGCGAAAACGAGTCTAGCGAGGCCGTCAATAAGGCTGAGGTAAGGATTCATCCTCAATACATAAATATTGTCTGATCAAGTGAATTGACATTTCTGTGACTTTCAAGTCGCAGGGGGGGAGTGCGGCAGGCAGCGCCGAAGCTATTGATGCTCCTCCGATTTTACAGGACACCCACGTTCCGTCATCTCCCCCACCCGCATCCATTCGGGCGGCGGAACCATCGCAACCACAAACACCGCCACCTGTGCCAGCCAGGGCCCGTGGATTGTCTCGTCGGGTCTCGGTTGTAGACCTTGATGACGCCCATCACCCTTCGCATTCAAAACACCCTAGCTCTGCTAGCGCCGATATCGATGATGGGGCCGCTACTGAGATTGCTCATGGCTCGGCCGATGCTTTGTCTCATTCTACCGCAGAGGGCGATGCGAATGAGCCTCCGGCGGTCCCTCCAAAGTCGAGAAGAGCTCAACCAACCAACGCGATGAGCGCACTGGCTTCCGTCATGCGGGGTGGAACCATCCGCCAACACGAGACCGGCACCTCCGACGGGCCGGGAGCAAGCAATAGAATGAGTATGTACTCGGAAATCAGCAGCAATGCTGGGGATCGGCAGAGCGTTTACTCCGAAGCAGCGGAAGGGTCTCAGGCAGAAGCAGAACAACCTGCCACTGCTCATGATGATACAGAAGACCTTACTTCGCCACCGCCTCCTATTCCCCGCCCAAGGCCACCCAAAGCTACTGCGTCTCACTCTCCCAGACCTTCAAGCTATTTAGTCGAGTCAATCGAAACTCAGGGTTCAACCTCACCCAAACCCCAGCCTCCAGTCCCAAGTCCCGTGAGACGTAGCATGGTGCTGAGCGGCGAGACCTCCCCTGGTGGATCTGCCGAACAGCTTTCATCACCGGTGTCCCCAGGACCTCCTATTCCGCGCCCGCGGATGCCTAAAGCCGTCCCATCGCATGCGCCGGAACGCCCGGTTTCTAGTTACGATCGTCCTGTATCAAATTACTCAGCACAGGATCGGCCCTTGTCGTCCTACTCGTCCTCCACAGACCGTCCACCGTCAACATATTCCACGGCCGCGACGGATCGTCCCTTGTCGGTTGTTTCCAACATGGAACATGCAGACATTGAGTCGACCGCTCCGGCGGATACCGTCATCCCTCCGTCCGACGACAATCCAGAGGTGGAAGAGAAAGCGACTCAAGAGAAAGCGACTCCGCCCCCAAGGCCCAAAAAAATCCCCGGCGTTTTTGCTACTAGTCACGGTGCTCTGGGGGCATTGGCTGCCGCGGTACGTGGTGGAGCTCCCCCCAGGCCTGCGCGTCCCAGCCATACTGCATCGACGGAGTCGTTAGCGGATGAATCTGAGCCTAGCGAACCCACCCACGAGGAACCACCTTCGCCGGAAGTGAAGCCGAAGCCGAGGCCTCAGGTGCGTCGTCCAGTGGCTTGTATTTGACTTACTAGGCGTGTTGCTCAAAGTGGGCACCCTCAAGATTCCAAGTAGACCGCAGATTTCCGGCCGCAGGGATTCTTCCCCTCCACCCCCGGACCACACACTTGAGGCCCCACAGGAACATCATGTATGTCCTTTATCATTTTCCCCTGAATCCCGCTACTTGTGGCGCTCATTTTTTCCCCTAGCACGAGGCCCCGCCGGTTACCAGTAGAAAGCCTACCAACCAGCAATTTTTCTCGAGCGCTCCTCTGGTGAGTGGTACTGCTGGTACTTGGCATGCAAATTCTTTCGCTCACTTCCACCCAGGTTTTCAAAAAGAAGGAAAACAGTAACAGCGGCGATGACAAAGCTATCGAAAAGGTGGGTTCCAACTTGTATCGCTTTTTGTCCATAGACATGAGATCATAGCGATAACACTTTCAGAATGCGCTCGAGTGGCTGAATACAAACCTCTCCACTCATGATATTCACGTGGATAATCTATACGAATCTCTGGGAAACGGCCTGAACTTGATTTATGCATTAGAGGTAAAACCAGATGGATCTCCTTTTAGTTCGCTTCATGTTCTGACAAGCTTTCCGCCAGTCATACACCGGGGAGTCTGTCGGAAAATACAATAAACGTGCGATGCTTCCGGTGCATCGCATTGACAACATCGCGGTAGCTCTGAATTTCTGCGCAAAGAAGGGAATCCACACCCAGTTTTTGACCCCCCAGGGCAAGTAATTGTTCTCCACCGCCTGTGAATGTTATGTATGCTAAACGGCCGAACCTTGGGTTTCTAGACGTCATGGCGGGCGATAGAGGAAAGATTCTCACCCTGTTTACGTACATCCTGAAAACCTTCCCGATGGCTTCATAAAATCGATTGATCGGGGGGATCCCCCATGTATTTGCTTTTATCCCTGTAACTCCAAATTGAATTCATCCGTGCGCAATCCTGCGCACCTTGCAGTACTTCCGTAAAGTCCATTCACATTCCAGTTTCAACATGCGTGTTTGTACAAATAGTGAGAGCGCTACAGGCATTTACAAAGTTTCCATCAAACCCAACTTCTATTGGGATTGGTAGAAAGCGTCGACTCGCTAAGATGGCGGTGACGGCGCCTCGTCGTGGAAAGGTCGCTCTTTCCGTGCATCATTAATAAGTTGATCAATATTTTTCTCCTTTATCGCTTTCTGGAAGTGGGAGATGTGAACGAGGGTAGTTCAACAGAACACAATTCCCGTCTGCATCATAGCAAACACTTACCCATACACATGCGCGGTAAAGCTTAAAAATATCTTCGCAATCTTGAGAGACATTCCCCGCTAGGAACTTTGAGGAATACCACTTGTTGAAGCATTCATCATACAGCTTCTTGAGCTCAGTGCACTCGGGGCTGATGCTGGCCATTTTGTGGGATGGAATCGCGTTAGCCGCGCTTGTTTACGTGTCGTGAAACGCTGAAGCGTTGCCATGGTTACGTATGGCGCGGTTGGCAGCGATTGAGGTTGAACGGGCTCTCCATGTGGGTTTTGGTTGGGGACAACAAAGTTCAACGACTAGATACCGAATTGTACCGTTCAAAACCTATTGGCGTTGTAGTTAGGCTAGGAGGCTAGGTTTGAGTTTGTTTGGGGTGGGTGATTCATGACGCTGCTCTCAAGAACGCTGAAGGCACCATGGCGAAGACACTCGAACAACTTGACCTTGTGGGGTTTTGGGGCCCGAAGGCTGCGCTTGCGCGCCGTGCGTCCGAAGGAAATGGATATCCTACGGCGGTTCCATATCACCCCTTACCTTTTGAACGCCGACCTCGCGCTTCTCTCTGAGGACGCCGCGTATTTCGCCACTCACTTCTGGCAACTCGGCGCGGACCCGCAAATCGTCGCGAAAAGAGTTAGGGAATTGGAGAATGCCCTCAAGCACTATGACCCTGACCTGGACGGTGCGGATGGACACGGCATCAGCGAGCCCTGGTTGATTTACACCTCCCTCGTTCATGACGTGTCCACTATTCCCTATATACCCCCGTGTTTGTTCACAAAGCTCATGCAGCACACGTTTGAGGTGGTGGGCAGCCCACAGACGTGTGTGGATCGTCTTGCTGCCATTATCCGAGACATGATTCATGGAGGGGTGCCACCCAGGCAGGAGGATTGGGACATTCTGATGGACGCATACAACCGGTGGGGTCGGCTGGACAATTTCGGATTCATTATTGAGGAAGGAGAACGATGGGAAGGTCGGGGCACGCTGGTGGCTCATCGGGCACAGTTTTACGCAGGCGTTTTGAAGCGCTACGGATTCAAAGGCTCGTTGTTTTCGGCGATGTCCTTGGCTGATTACATGATGGACCGTTTCCGTCCAGAGCCTGACTGGTGCGCCGATGTATTGGAAGCTTTTGTATTTCTCCGCAAGCCTCAACAAGTATGGGACCGCTATACTGCCATGGTCGCCAACGGGCTGGAGATGGATGCGCGCATCTTGATAGCGGTCCTGCGTGGCCTTTCAATGGCACGGACTGATACTTTCGACACCAGAGTCAATTTATCCGACAACCTGACTGCCGTCCCAATTGTCAAACTAGCACTCACCGTCCTCGACCTTGCTCTTTCCCGCAACATCATCGACCAGACTATCTTCAGTCTTACCATCCATATCTGCTTGCGGCGTAGAGATTGGAACCAGGCGCAGAAAATTCATGCTGAAATGCGTGAGATTCACCAACTGCCCACTACGCTTGATATCTATCTTGGCTTTGCCGAATTTGAGCTGAACGATAATAATATGCCCGACCGAGATGCGGCGGCAGAGTACATTGAGCGGATGTTGGCGGATAGGAATGCGGTTCCAGACCCATTTTCCGTCAAAGTTCATCAAAGAATCATCGAGATGTACATGAAGATTAGGGAAGTCGACCTTGCATACAAGCATTGGAAGAACATGAGGGAGCAGGGTATCCAACCAGATGCGTGGATGTACAATACCCTTTTGCATCACATGATGGGGTCGGAATGGGTGGAACTGCATCGGGACCGCGTGCACGAGGTGCACGAGGCCATGAAGGCGGACGGGTTGGAACTTTGGCGGGGAGTATGGAAGTCGATGGAGGGTATGCTCGCCTTGAGGCAGGGGGAGCTAAGTTCGTTGCGGTTGGCGGCGAATGTTGGAGTTTGGAGAGGGGGTCCCGGTCAGCCTGTCGTTGACTGCTATTCGGCGGTGATGGAGGACTGTTGAGAAGGAAACGGTCCGCTTCATTGCGCATGTAAATTATCATTTAACATATTGTAATTGAGAGGATTCTTTCATGGGCATTGATGAACAGGAAACATTGCTATGGAACAAATAGTATAATCTCGCCGACACACCTCCTTAATCCAATTTACACAATCAAAAAGTCCCTCGGCCCTCCCACCTATTCTTCTAAAGGCTTGCGAGCTGGCCCCGCCGAAGCTAACTCTGTGACATTTGACGACGAGCTCATAACTGCCGTAGGGTAGCGAATCCAGATCAGAAACAATGAAACTATTTCAGCAGAACAAAATCGACAATTTTCCCTACTGTGTTGTTTCAAACCCCTCCCGAAATTCCGATAACACAAAATAGCATTGACCAGCGTCCCCAACACCACGGCCAAACTTAGAGATGCTAAGGAGAATAAAAATGAGTGAGGAAAACTGCTGACCAAGGCCTCAGTAAACCAGCCACTGACCAAAGAAAGTAAGATAGTTCTTCGTATCCTTATACCGTGGATCATCTTGCCTGGTATAGATACGCGCAAGTTTGAAAATGAAATACGCCATCGCTAATACTAGGCCCACACAAAATAGTCCCATAATCCATTTATCTTCTCGTCGAACCTATATGAGGTACATGGTAACCGTTAAGAAGGACACGTTGGAATTGCACCCGAGTGTCACGTTTCCCAGACATAGGACCCGCTCAACGCACCCCGTACACCGCCAGAACCAGGATGATCATCATAATTGGCAGTGCAGCGATAGTCAATGCAAATTCTGGGTCGTTTGAGTGAATGACGAGAACAAGGAATTGAACACCGAACCCAGATACGAAGAAAACGTCTAGTTTCAGAAGCATTAAGAAGATTTGGTATACGCGGTACATGTCTAATGAAGAATAATCTTTGGTAAGGGAACCCGAATGCAAGCGGCTCGGGTCCAACAAACAAACGCTGGAAAAACTGACTCCTCATTTTGGGATCTGCTCCAATCTTCTTGTAAATCTTCCACCCAAACTCCAAGTAAAGTTTGAACGCGAAAAACAAAAACATGGCTTCAAAGACTGCCACGACGATCGGAATCACGATTAGAACCGCTTGCAGTGTTTGCTTATCGTGCTCCAATAACGCCGCTGCACTATTGTTGACGATGCCAATCATCTGAGAGTACTGAAATATGGAGTAGGCGCACACGCAGAGGTTGAAGGCAACAAAGCCTACTATTTGGATCGTATTTTTGTGCCATACCTATGAAAAAGGAGAAGATGGTCCAGCGGTTTGATGACGGTGATGCAGTCTCCAGCCTGTCGATCTTACCGCATCCCAACATAAAACTATTTGGAACAACTGAGCAATAATGAAGATAATCAAGTACACGGGAACGCCTCGAGTGGCTCCTCCAACGCCGATTGCCTCTCCCGGATTGTAATATTTCCAGAAAATGGCAGCAACCACGGATTCCAGGATGATGACCGTGATTGCCTCAATCAACACGGCGAACAGCGTGAGCTTGCCGTACTGCAAACGAAAGGGAATCAATGATCACCAATACCGACATTTGACTGCACCCCGGAACAATTGTGAGATGCAATACCAGCGTTGATGGAATCTGTCAAAATAGCGCAAAAACATCAACAGGTAAATGTTTGTCTGTGGAGAGCGCCACCAATGATACTGGTAAAAACCGAAGTCCTCGTACCATTTCTGCGAAGTCTGGTCGAGCCATCTTCAAAAACTAGAGATCGGCGGTTTGGGCGGTCGGTGGTCGTTAGGGTACTACGAAATTAAGCGGAACGGATCCCACGTCCGTTTTCGTGTGTTCAGGCGAAATTCCAGACTGGGAAGAAGAATTCAAGAGGTCTGACAATGTGTAAGACGGTGCCACACAACCACAATATACACCGCTTGTGTTCCTCTTAGTACAGTAAGAGTTGTCTGCTTGATACAGGTTCCATCAGCGGTCGTGCTGTAGGATTCGACACCAAAACGGGCAGCGAGCTATCCAACGGGACACGTACAATGAGCTCACAAGTTTGGTTTTTCCCGGTACTCGTGCAATACTGGATGGGCGCTTTTCGATTAGAGATCCCTCGTGTTTCCCAGGGCGGCTCAAAGGCAATGCGCGTTGTGATTTTGCAGCAGGAGTGGGTAGAGAGGCCAACGCGAGGACGGGCAGAGTAACTGCTTCGTCTACGCCGAGACCTATCGATGGAAAACAGAGGGATCCACGATGTGCACCCGGTCGACAGGTGGAACTAAGTCCACCCGGATGCGAGGGCTTGGGCGGATGAGTGTGGGGGTCGTTTAAAATGTGAAGGAGGTCTCCCCGTGAGCGAAACTTGCGCGAAGTCCAACTGCAACTGGTCCAACTTCCAGTTCAACCGGGAATGCGCCAATGCCACGGTGTGGCTCGTAGGGCTCGTGTGGCTCGTGGGGCTCGTGCGGCTCATGGGGCTTGTACAGATGAGCCACATGGATCAAGCAACTGTCCCTCAACTCTCGCTTGCGCTTGCGCTTCTCATTGCGTCGTGTCGTAAAACACCATCCAAGAAGAACACCATCCAACAACAACAACAACGTAACAACCCACCACCACAACTATGGGACAATCGGACAAAGACTCCCTCATCGGTAATTTTAAAATATCCAAATTATGGGACTTCCACTGGTGACTCTGGGAAGCTGACGCATTGCTT
This sequence comes from Borealophlyctis nickersoniae, assembly GCA_027604605.1. Lineage (NCBI taxonomy): Eukaryota > Fungi > Chytridiomycota > Chytridiomycetes > Rhizophlyctidales > Borealophlyctidaceae > Borealophlyctis > Borealophlyctis nickersoniae. The sequence continues at coordinate 13,681 of JADGKA010000290.1, forward strand.
TCTTTTGGAAAGACATGGGCTTCAGTCCCGCAAAAGTGTAGGCTTTCCCGTCTTCGCTTGATATGGGGTACGCGTCGTATCGCTTAAACATGTCTTCTTTTTGACCCTGATATCAGAACAAAAGCCCTACGTGAGACACGAAACGCGGGGCTGCAGGTACGATGGGGACTTCCGGGATGTTGGTGCTCGTTTAACGCTACAAGGTTCAACTGAACTGGACTGGGTTTCTGTTTGGCCGATGGCAGCCAGCAATGGATTGGTACGTTATGCCATGTTAGCTCAAGTTTGGCGCCCATTTATTTAGCCGACTTCCACTGAACAGGCTGCTCGCACATGTTGATGACCCAGACCCCACCGAAGAAGAACTCGCTGCTGCAGGCAGTGGTCAGGCCCTTGGTGCCTCCGGCAGTGAAACTGCGGGCAGTGGTGGTCTTGCACAGCAAGGTAACATGCCATGCAATACCACAGACATACCTATTGTTTTCTCTGATCTCGGACGACCACCAGCTTTGGACGACGGCGAAATCACGGCCGATCAGGTCACACCACAATCTCTCAAGTGTGATGATTGTGGGAGACTGTTGCGTGACGGTATGCTGGATTGGATTAAATATTGGCGGGAATTGATCTTTCGGAACCGATATTCTGAATTGTATTACCACAATCATAACAGCTGCCGCAGCGGAAGCTCACGCCATCAAAACTAGTCACGTCAACTTCTCTGAGTCAACCCAAGTCATCAAACCTCTCACAGCCGAAGAAAAGGCTCAAAAACTCAAAGAGCTGCAGGCACGTCTTGCGCTGAAGCGGGAGGAGAAGAGACTTGCCGAGATTGAAGAACAGAAAAAGGCCGAGAAAGTTCGAAGAATCACTGGGAAGGAGATGACCGAACTGAAAGAGAAACATGCGGACGCTGAGATGAAGAAAGCTTTGGATGCCAAGAAGCGTGAGAAGGAGGAGGACAGAATCGCTAAAGCAAAAATTAAGGCACAGATTGAGGCAGATAAACTGGAGAGGCAGAGGAAGGTGGGTTGGTGGCATAATGTGACAAATCTTAACCCAGGTGTGAGCATATTCAAACTTCGGTGCCGCCCGTCAGGCGGAACAACGGAAACGGGAGGCACAAGGACTTCCTCTTGAGCCTTCTCCAGCCCCAAAAAAAACCGCTGCCCCTGCCGGTCCACCTGCCGGTCAATCCGCCGTCGCCAAAAATTACGATGAAACGCGTCTTCAGGTAAGAAAAGGACCGGGTTACCACCCAAGTGCTGTCACCGCTTCTTTCTTACCCCGTACCTCGAAGATTCGCGTCCCATCTGGTCCGCCAATCGTCCACTCTTTCCCCTCCCAAAGCACGTTGGAATCGGTTTACAAATTCATTTCGGAGCAACGCGCTGCCGCGGGTGATCTCTCACCTTTTAAGCTCTTGCAAACCTTCCCCCGCAAATTGTTGGATGGAGCTGAAAGAAGCAAGACACTGAAGGAGCTAGATTTGGTTCCGAGTGCAGTGTTGGTTCTTCAGTGAGACGGATGCTTTGGTGAAAATGTTGCCCCAGGAATGTAGTGTGCATTTTGCAAAAATGAACAAGGCCTTTCTGTCCGTGTTGTGTTGTGGTCTCATTGTCTGGTGTTATACTTCTCACTCCGGAAACAAGAATTCTGTCTATATCTAAGTAGATTACAGTCGCCAAGCCCAAAAACCTTTACATTACATGTAGGCAGCCCAACCTAGATGAGCATCAAAACCAAAAAGTTATAAAAGCGCCTGGGTTGATCTGGTCGGTTTGGATTGTCGCTTACCAATATACATCTGGCTCAAATTCTTTGGATCCGTGGCTTGATCAATAAGTTCTTGTGCCTGACCCTCGATGCTCAGGGGCAAGTTGAACCTGTCAAAATAGCCTTGGAGTTTCCGGTTGATTGTCTCCAAGCTCTTCACCGCCTGTTGGTTTTCCTGTTCTCCGGTGGCAACCGCCGGCGGCGCGCCTTGCGCGTTCGATCCCTGGCGTGGAGGTTTCGACCATTCGCAGAGAGGATCGTACAAAAACGTCTCGAGGACGGACATGAGAGTTTCGCGTGAGTTGCGCAGCACCCGAAGTGATACTTCGCAAGATTTGTGGAAGACCCCTGTAATCAAAGCGGTCGGCGATTTGTTTGAAATGAAAACCGACACCACGGAACGTTGTTTACCTTTCACCCCAGTAACTCCGAAAGCGTCCACCATGTTGTGCGTAAGACGAAATGGCACCTTCTCTGGTTTCTCAAATGTCAGCCCCTTCGATTCCAAAAATATGTGAGCTTTCCGTGGCAACGCCATGATTCAAAAAAGCCACCATACTTTTTCGAACAGACAGTTCAAATCGACGTGTACGCAGTCCCCAGTCTGCTCGTCGAAGAGAATGTTTTCCCCATGTCGATCACCCAGCCTAGCAAGAAGTGTTATGGCAGAGCACGTCCAGTAGAGGATGCCAGTCATCACTCACCCAACAACATAGCCGACCATGGACATGACGGATGTCGTGGAGCTGTACCCTAGTCTGCTTGCAAACCATTGTGTTGGTTCCGGAAATGTCTCTAGAAACCATTCTCGGAATACGGGTGGATGCCTGTTTGTGGTGATAAAATGGAGGTGAGGGGCGCAGGAGCGGAATTGAGAAACATACTCTCCCGTACATCGGAACAATCTTCGTAGTGAAGATTTCCTCCTGAGATGGTTCTTTGAGTTCCATGAGCTTTTTGATCTCCGTGTACTGCGAACATGGGACCACCAGCCGCTGTTACATTCATGCGCACGTACGATAAGCATACATGACTTCCCTTACCGAAACCGCGCAACCTTTGGCCTTGTATGCCTTTGTTAAAATATGCCGGAAGCCAACAGTGTTTGGAACCCACTCGATCAAACCGCACTCCTCGTTGAGCGGAATAACAGCGTATGTACGTATATCTTTTTGAAACTGGTTAACTCAGATTTTTCCCCACTACGAAATAATCATCGCACTTACGGAGGCCTCGTTTCCGCGCTTCTGGATCCTTTTTCAGCAGCTTGTTGATCATGGCGTTGAATTCCATCAGCCGGCAGTCTTTTCGCAGATCATCTTTCGGCTTGCACAGAAAAATGTAGTCCCGCCCATCGCTTCCTTGGACTGTAATTTTTCGCGGCCGTTGAAGAGAATGCATAATTTCAACCTCGTCGTGGAAGCCTGGACGGTCCTCACAATTTGAGGCTTTTGCCCTCCATAAGCGCCATAACAGCATATTCTCACCATGAATGGTAGGGGAATCCCTTGGAAACGGCCGGTGGTCACTGGATGACTGGCCATCCGCTGGAAGAGTGACAGTCATCGTAGACTGCAGGGGTACAATCATTCGCAGCGGGACCATCCTCTCCAGATTTCTAAAACTCTTCTTGATGCTCAGCGCATTTTCCCTGGGCCCAACTTGATGGTTGCATAGCAGCAGAAGATTGTCAGTCAGTTTCTGCGCCTCCTGTTCAACGGACAAAGGTAGTGAGAGGATGGGACCCCTTCCAGTGTAAGCTCATTGGAGTAGCCCGTACTTGGATTAACGTATACAAGTTTCGATCCAGCTGTTTCGCAGTTGGGTCCGACTGGAATCTTCAAAGGTTACCATGCAGCTCATGCACACTTCGCTTTTTGTCTTCTCAAGTCATCTACCTTGATTCTGGCAAAGACAGCTGCAACCCTGTGAGCTCTCACTTTATACGTGCTCTTGCTCACCGACATGAGATGCCACAGTGTTTGCTTCGGGTAAGCGGCGAGAACCCTTACGATGATGGTTTCGAGGACCTGATGCACAAGGGCATTCTTATGACAAATACGAGATATGAGCTGGGGAATCGCGGTTAGAAATTGCCATGCAGGCAGCTTGTCATTAAGTCTCCGAACAGTCTTGGTCATTGCGTTGAACTTGGTGACGCAGTCGTCAGCACTTGAAATCCAACTGAAATGTTGATAAGGCCTGCAATGGAAGTTGCGCCACAAGCCGCGCTGCACTTACGTCCCGTCGGTTGGCTCTCTTGCATCTGCCAGATCTTGGCCAATATCCAGCCAGATGGTGAGCAACCGGGGCAGTGTTTGGAAAATATACCGTGTCCCGTGTTGCAGAGCTTTGGCGTAACATCTGCACACCGAATTCCCGTACGAAATCCATGCTATCGCACTGGTTTCCAAAACGGTTTCAGCGTGCATACAACTAACGCAACGGAATATCTATGCCAACCTGCGACTCGAAATTCGCTTTTCTTGCTTCAGTTTTTGCTTTTCTGAATCGTACAGTTTGCTGTAATAGCGCCCGAGGTAAAAATGGCCCTTCTCCCATCTGTTGTCTCATAGTAAGCACGTTGGCGATATGGGGGCAGCTTGCCTCATACGTACTCCGGGAAGTCTTTCGTAACTGCGGAATACGAACTAATAATGGTATTCGGCTGACCACGGCTAGTTTCTTCAGTCCATCGAGTCAACATGAGGTTGGCCTTAAGAAATACATTAGCTTCGGTCTCAATGCTTGCCATGGACAATTTGGTACAGGATCTGGCACCTTTGCTTTCAGAAAGATATCTTCCTTCTCCGTGCCGGGCGTACCAGCTCCATACAACAACCTTTCTTTTCCGGAGTCTTCAAGGAAGTTTCTGAGTTCTTCCATAGCTTTATGAGAGTGACCTTGTTCCCATAACCATTTTGCCCGTTCAAGATGCACTCGAGGAGCCTGGAGCTCAGCGGCGTGAAGAATAGCGCTGTGGGCCGGCTGGAAATGGCCTGCTTTCCGGGAGGCTTTTGCAGTTTGTAGCCATATACGACCACATTCAATGGCGTGGGCAGCATGACCAGATCCCCCGTCTGATGTTCGCACAATCCTAAGTAAACGTAGAATCAGCTTGCAATCCTGCAGTGTTGGCCGAGGAATAGGAGGCACCAACTTACCCCATGTCATGAATCAAAATTCGCCTCAAGTTGAGGATTGGCTCCCGAATTTTGAACGAGGGCATGGTGATTTTGAGTCGGCTTTCCCATCGTTTTAAAAGCCCGTCGAGATCAACGGAACCGGCAGATCCCATCGAAAACACATTCTCCGTTTCATGGAGCATATGAAGCTTTACGGCATAGTCATATCCCCTCCTGTACGACTCCATGCTGGCCGCCGAAAGTGGCGCTGTTAGGTTCTCTCGCATCTGCCGGACAACAGTACCAAATTCCGTCTCATCCCGGTTTCTCGCTGCTAGCAGCAGCTTTCCCAGGGACACCTCGAAGCGGGGCTCATGCCCTTGTGTCAGAAATTGATCCAACATCGACCAATTGCCGAGGCGCCAAGCTGCTTCTACCCGATGCGAATTTAAGAGCGAAAACCATTCCGGCTGGCGTGTCACTAGCCCGCTGATATGCGTCAGCATTGTCTCTGAGACGGTAGGAAGACATTTGAGTGATGTCGCAATTGTAGAACTCATTCCTGAGCGCATTGATGAAAGAAACTTACCAAAATGTCCCAAATTCTTCAAACAATTAAGGAGTCCCAGCTGATTATCCAACTTCTCAGGATTTTGCTGCAAGCACACCTCGTAGCACGTCTGGGCGGCCGTCCATCTCCCGGCGCTTTCGTGTTCCAATATTTGCTGCTCCAAAGTTGGAGCAACAAACAAGGTGGAGATACCCTCCATCCCGTCAGGCTCGTCCAAATGCGAATAAATCTTCTGCAAGTGAGCATAAAGAAGATTCATAGCCAAGGCATCCTTGCCAGACGCCCGCTCGTTGCGGATGTGTTGCTCAAAGTGTAACAACGCCCTGGCGAAAGCTTTGCATCGATACGAAGCTTCCGCCATGGCAGCCTGTGGTATACTGCCCAATAGCTGTTCCACATGTGTGGCTGCAGTGTCATTTTCGGTGTCGGGATCGTCAATGTTCACAAAGCGTCCCTGACGCTTTGCAAGTGCGGCCTTCTGACGAGATGCTTTCTGCCTTCGCAGCCTGAGCCACTTCGTCAGGTGGTCGACAAGCAGGAAAATTGTCTGTAGGGCATCGAAGCTAAATTTGCTTGCTTAAAACTCGGAACGTCGCAATCTGTTGTATACCTGTGAACTTAGCTGCCGCTTTTCCTCACTCTCCGAACCCTGAGTCACGCAGGAGTCTTCCAACACTGCCAAGAATTCCTGTGCCACCTCATTTCTTTGCGACTCCTCACCGCTGATCAAAATGTTGAGAACCAAGTGCGGAAGGAGCCAGTAAGTAACGCTAGCGACCCCTTCCTTAACTACACTTTTACATATTCCAAAGACTTTCTCGGCATGCAGTCCGCGTGCTTTGGAAATCAAATCCGTGGTCCACGATTGTATCCAATCTCGGAAATTCATTTTTTGAGGGTAGATGGGATATGCGAGGGACCTGCTTGGTCCCTCGTTGACCATATATTTGGTCTTGAGCAGGGGCCGAATTATAGAAATTACTGGCTGGGAGAAGCCAGCCCACCGCTGCCGGAGCTTGACGAGGTCCTCCCGGTTTTCAAAGGGCGTTTCATCCGCAATCTCTGGAGGGAATCCACAGAATTTCAACAGCTCTTGTATGGAGAATGCGAGTCGATCCTGCATTTTGGTACTGTGCGCCGACAAAAAGGCTGGAGCAAGGTGTCGCTCGATCAAATCACACACGAAATTCACTGCCTCTTCAAAACTATCAAAGTCGTCCCAGCTGAGCATCGCCAATTGATTGGCTGAACCGTCAGTCCTTAAAGGCATATCGAGCCGGGCAGGGTCGGGAGCACCGAGTATTCCGATACACTCGCAGCACAGAATTTGGATATCTACTCCAGTTCCATTGTGCTTTCGGCAAGTTTCGAGAAGGACGCGCAGGGTTTGGTGAACAATGGCGTCAACGGATTCTGCCAAAATCATGGCATGGAAAGTCTCTTGGTTTAGCTGCATCAACAGACGAAGTTCGAGGAGGGCGCGGCGACAGACTGTCACATTGTCATGGGGAACGTTCTTAAGAAGGTGCTCAATGCGGGTTGCTAGAGTGCGTTGTCCACATAGTTCTTTTATAACGGAATTGAGCCTCTCGCATTCAGGACTTTCGGGCAGCAGACAAATATCCGAGATATGTGAAGCCAGTTCAGCGCCCTTGTCCATGTACAAGTATCCGAATATCTCCAACGCAACAGTGAGTTGTCTGGGAGTAAAATCTTGGTAAAAACAAGATAAGATGGCTGCTATCTGTCCCAAAATGGGGCCGACGTCGACAATGTTCAAGGTTCGAACAAAGACACTCCAAGCACCGAGTGCCGCGTCTCGTAGGACTGGCACTTCCAACATGGTTTGAAGAGCAGCCATAATCTGGCAAATTAGAGCTCAGTCTTCTACATGATATACATATAGGAGATAACTGCGATGTGGCACCTGAGGCTTGAACTTTTCGATATCCTCTCCTATCACAATAATCAACTGCTTCAAACCCTCGACGCTTTTTATTTTCTCCTTTGTGGTCATTTTTTCGCCAGTATCTACGATGCTCTCGTTGATGTAGGAAAGGATGCCAAGAAGATATTTATTTAAGAAGGCTGGAAGGCTCAACTGGGATTTGCCTTTCGAATCTTCAAGTTCTGATTTCGTGACTCTAAGCGCCTCCATCGCCTGGAATAGAGACACTCTTTGTGAGAACATCAAAAATGTACATAATTGGAAGATCATACATATACCTTCTGTCTCATAATTGTACTCTCATTCCCAAGCTCCACGGTCAACTTCGTCACTATCACCAATGGAGCCAGTTCAAAAACTCCATTCGTTTTGAGTACTTCCGTGGCCGGCAGGCCACTTAAGGCGCTCATAGTTTTCAGAAAATAAACACCGCCAGCGTCTGGCTCATCCGAGGTAAGGAGATGTGTCATGATATGCCCTGCTTGCCCTACAAGCATCGCGAAGACATCGCGATTGACCAGTTCCGCAACCACCGACAGCGCGTCGATCCGTTTTTTTTCAACAAGATAGGGGATCGTATATTCTAGGCTTCGTTCCAAGAAATCCTTAATTGTGATACCCAGGAGAGATGCAATGTCGCGTATTTCCATCTGTTTCTTCTGAATAAAGTCGATTAGGTACACGCTAATGCGCGAGAGAAATGGCATGAAAAGTTGGAGCGGTGTTTTGTGTCGAATTTTGGCAATGGCAATAATCTGCTTTGGTTATCAGAATCGAGCATAATCGTGCAAGGGTGTTGACATCTCGGAACTATACCTGCTCGGCACCATACGACTGCATTACGACATTGCCTCCAATCAGTATCTCAACCAGATATAGCAACAAATGCTCCAGTAAAGCAGGGTCATCCGGCACTCTAAACAAATGGTGAATGAGAGAGCGACGGGTAACAAAATTACAACTGTACGAACCTGGCCAGACATCCAATGGCTGCAACTAGGGTATCAGGGTGTCCCGGTACTCCGGAATCTCTCAGATAACTCAATTTTTCCCCGACAAGGGCTCGATTGGAGGAAATGACTGAGGCAATGTCATCAGACGGACGTTTACAAAAGAAAACGGGTAAGAGAGATCTGCAGATGCCGGCATGGTAACGGATGAGATTACATATCGCTACCGTACGACTTCACAAGCAAGGATTTTGTTGCTTTGGAAGACACCCAGCAATCACCTAACATAACACATACCCTACGGCACGTCTAACAAAAAGGTTTCCATTCACAATGTTTTCCAAGGCGCGGCCGGCAAGTGGCTTTCTGAAGTCCAAATCCTCCGTCCTACCGTGAGCAAATAGGTGTCCAAGCGACCCGGCAAAGCTGGATGCGACCGCGGGATTCTCATCTGTAAGTAAGAAAAAGAACCGCTCCCACGTTTGTATTTGCACTTCGCAGGTGGATGCATCACGAGGAAGGGGTGTCATCAATGATCCGACATCAAAGTGAGCATCGCATGCGCAAATTATGCCTCTTCCAGGATCCTCAGCAAAACACTTGCTACGGGCGCAGCCGATGCGCCCCAGGGTCCGAGCCGCGACCAATTTGACTTCACAAAGATCAGTCGGATCCAACCTTGTGATGTAAAGGACGAAAGTCATATCCGTGCTTCTTGTCAGGGAAATGGCACAATGAAATGGACTTACTGCAAATTCGCAATGACTCGGTCCACCAAGCCATCAAACTTCTTCAGCCTCAGCATGAATTTTGGCATTAACTCCCACGCCAATACCCTGAGACGTGAACCATAATGTTTTCCCGTCGCATCAAGGAGGACATATGTCAACCATTGCGCGAAGGACGTGAACTTGGCATTAACGTCGTCCCGAAAGTTGTTCGCCAAGGTGCGTAAACACTTCATTGCGCACTCCTCATCCACGACGATCCCAACAAAGTCACCACAATTCGGAACCCTCGGGGTTGCGCTCGCACTTGCACCTGCACGTAGCGACTCAAGCCCTAGATCGACTGTAAATTCCGCAAATGCCTTCCGTCCCTCAGCGCCTTCGAACGGAAACTCCGGAACGTTCGTCGCATTTCGCGCGTTTGGAGCAAGCCAAGGAATAGACGCAACCCAGAGGAGCATGCTCGTCAAGTCGGAATCCCCAATGGAAGCTGGAGAAAAACATCACAATCACTCAACAGCCATTAAGACTTCATTGCGAAGAGGCACTTTCATACTTACCAGCACAAAGGAATGAGAAGTCGCACAAGATGCCGGTCAGTTTGCACCAATTGGAAGACATCACGTTGGACATCTGTTAAAGCGTGTTATTCAGTGAGTGAACATCACGAGAAGCCAGTCTCCGCACTTACAGGGCAGTTCGACAGCACATGGCGATACGTATCCTCAGCTACGCCTGAGCATAAGCGCGTGAACGATGGCAAGAGCTCATTCAGGGGGAATGAGTCATATGGTTCGAGGATGGCCCTGAGCCCACTTAGAACATGAATAACGTCATCGGGCACTGCCTGCGTAGTTCAAAAATGAGGCCCGACTAACTGCTCACACGTGAGCAAAACCAAATTGCCTCACCTGCCGAGCAGCGGTTGTTTCGTCCATCATTCGAATGGTCTCCTTAATTAGTACCTTTGTATGTTCTGAAACCGGGCGCTCTGCGCGACCTGCAGCGCTGTTTCGTTTTCAAAGAGGTACGTTCAGAGCAATGCGGGGCAGCTGCGATGAAAAGCAAAAAGAAGGTGACTACTCTACTTGATGTTGGCAAGATTATTCTCGCTAAACCTGACACGTTTCGTGTCGCGTCTAAAACATGAACATAAACATCCTTTCCAGATATGATTGAAAAGGTGTCCCAAACCCACGCTTTGGCCTGCAAGTGGGACGGGGGCTGACCATGCTCTGCTTTTCGCTTCAAGGTACCAACAGGGGGCTTTGCGGCGTCCTATTGAGAAAGTCGTCAGGTATCCCAAATTGGCATGGATGTCGTCCGGTTCGTACTTACGTTCTGTCGCTCCGAACAGCACCCAAAACACTTTGAAATCACGGGGCGCAGCTCGGGGATTGTCGAATATTGTATCAAACTCAACGCAATGCCGGCATCCACAAAGCGCGGGGGTGCCAGTGTCTTGCAGTACGTTTCAATAAGAGCTTTCTAAAACAGTCAGAACCCATCGTCCGATAAGCGGTTGGATATCGAGACAAAGTGGATTCGCCTTGGGCGTCCAGAATCGGTCTCATAGGCCCCACCTTCAAATGAACGCTGCGGATGACACTGAATATACCAGGTTCAAGAAGCATTGATATCTCGCTCGTCAATGACATTAAGACAGCCATCCATTGTGGTTTCGAAGGAATAAGTTCGCGTATGCAATGGGCAAATGCATCATCTGTTGCCATTTCGTTTATTTCGTCTACCGGCGTCTTCATATTACCCTCTCGCCTATTCAGAGTTTGTTGCAGAGCACCAAAAAGGCAAACCAAAGCCCTCGGCAGCATCGGAGGTGAGATTCCCCCTGTCCGTCCGCAGATAGCGGCCAACACGTGAAGACAGGACTGATTGATTGAGAACAGGTCATTTCCTTTCTGACTGAACCAAAAGAAGTGCGACATGTACGCACCTGTATCTGGATTGTTGGACAACCAATCTGCAAGTCTTGCAGATCGTCCAAAACAAGGGTCCAAAGAGAATGTATCGATTCTTGCACAAGGTATCCGGGGTGGCCGAGAACATCACGCAAGACTTTGTAGAGGTAGGATCGCAGAGTCACAGCACCCAGTTCCGTACTCACCACAATCGTGTAATCAAAAGAATCAGGGAGCTGACGAACAGGTGGATGATTAACCCAGCTTATCGCATGACCGGCGTGTTAGATTCCCACCTCAGGGACCTTTGCTTCGTGCCCTACTTCAATGATCGATCTATTGAAGTCCATGAAATTGATGGGAATGTAGAGAGGATACTCCGCTTGACTCCCATTTTGCAGGGACAAATTTCCAAGGTCTGAATCATCCAGTTCAGTACGTGTTCATGGGAAAACAAAACAACGCACAAGGAAAGGGGATTTGGACAAAAATTGACAAAATTGCTCACCCTGGGTGAACTTTAGCAAAACAGACACGACATCCCCATATCTTTGTGGTCGCTCCCTCATTAGGTCCAGAAGCCCGCACACTATGCCAACAAGCCCATTGTGTATGTCGTCATACTCCGGAATGGAAAATGCCGCCATAACTCGAACCAATATCCATATGTCGAATGGAGGGTGTGCTTCTTGTACACCTTCAGAACGTGCACTCTCTGGAGAGCCAACGTTGAATCGAACTGATGTGGACGCAGGATTGCCGACTTCAGTGGAAATTGGGGAAATGAATATTGCTGGGTGCTCCAGCGCTTCACGCAAAAGTGTGACAGTTCCCGTCAAAAGTCGGAGCTCGGCTTCAGGGAGGGGGGCTGCTGCAGTCCTCAGACAAGAAGTGAGCAACACCCCTCAAACATTAAGGGCAAAATGGAAATCGCGCACACCAGTTGTCGGTGGTGCCAGACATTTTGTGACTAAAGTTGATATCAAACCCCGGAAATGGGGAATAAAGTCCGCAGGACATTGCTCTCCGGTCTTTTGAAACCAGTCGAGAAGCTACATTTACACATCGGAGTATATCGGAGCACCGTCGTAAGAGTTAATGTAATCTTACCGTTGCTTCTTCATTGACTCGGTACCAACCTCTCGTATTACGGCTTCCTGAGCAGATGATTCGGCCATCTTGCAACCTTTCCCCAGATCACCCTACTGCAGGAATGCAAAGAGATTGGCTTGCTGACCCATCATCCAATTTCTGCTGAAGTTTTTTCATTACATAACGCTGGGTTCCATTTGTCCCCTTCGGGGATGCATGGCTAGTGCGTGGCTTTGGAGGCTGATCATTGCATGAAGAACTTGAATTAGACAAACCCCCCCTAGCCACTTCGCTCCACGCAAGTTCCATCATTATAATGATCATTAATTTTTGATCCGCGGAATATGATGGCGGGACCTTGCGCAGGCACATTATTTTTCTTTTTTCAGTGGTTTGCTCTGCTGTGGAGTTGATGCACATGGGTGCATCGCTTTTTACGATGTCGAAGACGGGCGAGTTATAATGAGGATTGGAGTTTGGTTGGGGATGGGGATAGGTACAGGAGGGCTGGACGAGATGATCCATAATATCTTCCCTTACCTTGTGTTGTGGGTGTTTTGCATGGTGTTGGTTCACTCACCTCTTTCTTTTGCGTGTTTTGCTCCCCGCCCAACATGACAACGCACCGGCGCAAGTCTCCCACCACCACTCGACCGTCTTCCTCCATCGCCTCCTCCAGATCCACCGCACCCTCCCGGGGTAAATGTTTGGAGCCCTCCCGGGGTCATACACCACCGCTCAACCCTCCTCCTTTCATTCCGGCTTCACCACCGCACCCTCCAGTCCCCTCTCCACCTCCCTCCCTCGCCTCCTCC